>JAALXI010000181.1:0-86263 GCA_012977755.1 Fusarium nurragi | reverse complement strand
AGTAAAGGTGTGCGTGGGGGGTGGGGGGGTCTATCATCAAACATTTAAGATAACACGTCATACTGATCAGGTTATCGGGAATGTATTCAATCCCGAAGATAATATGTAAAATGGGAGACAAAATGGATTGTGATTGCCCAAGTGTCAGACCTGCTGCCATCTACCTGTTGCGCTATATCGACCTTGGAAGCTGTCGATTCTTTCCTTGATTGAGCACTGGGAGGGGCGAAGCCGTAAGACATGCAGGATGACCAGGGCTACAAGTCCAATCGCAAGAGTAGGCGAATACGGTTGTGCGTCAGCTGTCGGTCAGAATCTGACACTATCGGTCAAGGGAACTGGACTGAAACATGAATCACAAAACACGGCTCAAGATCTTCACTTGATTCAAGCTGAACCTGAGACTGTTTCCTACCTCAACATAAGAAGCAGCTGATTAGTATGACGAAATCCGATCAGCCAAGTTGATCAATGTTTACACACCGTCTTTTCCCTTTTCCTACTATTCACGCTCGATAAATACTGAGTTCATAAACAACTGCATTACTTTTAGCTCTCTTATTAATTACTACGCCCCTATAATAGAAATCTTAGAGACTTAATGTTAGCCAGAAACCGATGATTAGTTTAGTCGCCGCTATTAATAACAATTGGAGCAATAATAACTTTCCGCTTTTTTAAGGGTAAGCCAAGGTGTGGCAATTAATTATCCACTCTTCTTTTGTCTTTGACCTCTGCCTTGTATTTCTTTTCCTTCGTATCAATTAACTGAGACATGCTCTACTTAATGATTCATTATGCACGACTGGCTTGTGGATCAATGCACTGATAACAAATCATTTGTTTATATAAGCCTGATCTGAGTCTTGTGCTGAACGAATGATTACAACATGCATTGATAACGTCATATATACCTATTTCTTTCAGCTCCGACCAAGTAACCGTGGGTGGGTAGTTACTTATCTTCTCTGATAATGCACTGATACTTATCACAGGCGTATGCTAGTTTTATATATTGCTTTAAACACAAGATCTAGAAGATAAATCCTTCCCCTCTATTCTAACAGCCCGTAACTTTATCTCAATCCGAAGCATTTATTCTTTATTCCCTATACAAATGGAGTATCACTTCTCTCATTTGGTGGATAGTTCATCCTATGACAACCAAGGGCTTTGTGATGGAATACCACTTCGAGTACACCGGCATACGGAGTCGGAAATAAACGGCATAATCCGATGCCGCAAAGACTGGAAGACCCATGTTGGGCCTATACCTCCGTTTCCACCTGGCTGTATCGGTCCGTTGTACACCTGGACAGCTGTGTCGATTCCTGAATGCAACCCGGACCGTCTTGAGGTTGTTTCATATTGTGCAGAGATATTTGTACATCAAGATGACTTACGAGACATCGCAACTAATAAAGAGGTAAACTGATTGCATATACCGCTTCTTTATTTTACTTACCTGTCACAGCGCGCTCGCATAGACAAGGCTATTGTGGATTCAACCGAAGATCTCCCAGATGATGCCCTTTCTAAATTAAGCCGTCTCAGTCGGATAAGCCTCAATCTCATGAAGGCGATCGACGAGCACGATACGAATGAATTCGTGAAGAACTGGTTGAAGCCAGACTACGAATTTCACCGCGACCGAACAGAGTTTGACAATCTTGACGACTACATCGAATATAGGCTTATCGACTTAGCCAGCTTGTAAGTGCTACTTTTCACAGTCAATTGACCTCCAAATGGGGCTTACGATTGTACCAGACTCTGCACAGGCTACATTGCCTTTGGCATGAAACTACAGATTCCTTCGTCCGAATTGAAGGAATGCATAGAGCTTATAAAACCAGCTTGGGTGGCAATTGGCTTAACGAACGATCTCTATTCCTGGGAAAAGGAAGTGGCTCAAACGCCCAAGGGCTGTTCCATGACGAACTCAATTTGGTTTTTGATGAAACAAAAGTCCATTGACGTAGATTCTGCAAAGGATATCGTACGTGAGAAGATAAAGGGAGCCGTGAGAGAGTATGTCACAACACTCCGACAGCTCAATCAACACCAAAGCTTATCACTCGATTCACGTTGTCTTGTTGAGGCTATGCAGTACATGGTTAGCGGCACCCTGATATGGAGTTTTTCAACTCCTCGATACCATCTAAACAAAACCTACACTAGCTTTGAAACTGCTCGAATGAGGACTGGTTGGTAAAGAATATTTAACGTTCGAGATAATAAGGATAGCTTAGTACGAGTATGTATCTATATAAAACCTATAAAACAATAATTAGATCTGTAATAATATTGTCGTTACTAGGAAAGACAATCTAAGGATTAAGGATATCTAGTGCCTCCAAAGAAGAAATTAAAATTAAGGTTATAGCAATTAGTATTATCTTTTATAGCTTCTCTTAAATACAGAGCTATTAGTATATCCTTATTCTCTCTATATATAAAACATACCCTAGCCTCTGGATTATATTTCAAGTTGACCTTAGTCCTCCTTTAATTTAAATTAGTGATTATACTTCTAGCCAGCTAATCCCATATTTACTATTAAATAGAGATTCTTATATTAAGTCCTAAGGTAATCACCTACAATACACCTTAATACCCTCCTGAGCTGCTGGAACCTCTTAATGTGCGGTACTAAGGCAACTAGGGCAGCCTTGAAGGCTTCTTTAAACTCATTTCCAGAGTGCTATAGAGTTGTTAGCTCACGGTAGGCAAACTGTGCTTGGCTTAATCCTACTAGAAGTGCATTCAAATTTGTAGATTCAGATATTTGGGACGTTCGAGATTGGCAGTTGGTAGTCATTTGTCTCTTCGCTGGAGTCACGCGGGTTGCTGAGCTGTTTTCCATCGTCTGATGAGCAGACATGGACAAGTTCCCTGGTGAGGATTTCTCCGGGAATTCATCACTCATAGCAGGAGTTGGAGCAGGGGAATGAGGTGTCGATGGTTGGCTTCCTGCTAAGCGGAAGTCTCATGCCTGAGAAGTCCAATTGGTAGACGCCGATGGCCAGAGATCTTGCTGCTGCTGAGAGTTCTAGGAGGTCTCAGATGTAAGGCTGGTACCACAAGATAATCTTGCCTGCGAGCTTGCTTGTGCGTAAGGATCGGAGGAGCTTTTTATAGAAGAGGTAGAGGTTATTAAGAAGAGTATGATTCGCTATTATATTAAAACTCTTGTAGTATTTAGATTATGTGATCTATAAAAGGGTATCTAGGTTGCATAGGGAAGGTTAAGAGACATTACACATGTATGGACCGGTATTTATAGTAATTTAATAAACTATAAACATAATATATATAGATAACCCAGTAAGTATATAAGTCAGATCTGTTGTAATTTGTTAAATCACCACTATAACTATATACACTAATTGTAGAGTCTTATGGAGGTCGCGGTTAAAAGTTTTATCCTGCCAAGATATATACCCCTGCTTATAACTAGGGTCCCTAGGAGGTTAAAAAAAAGTAAGGAAAAGGTAATATTTAAATTTCTAACCTATTAACCTTCTATAAAATAAATATAAGAATACTAATAGGTAGAAAATATATTAGTTAATAATACTATAGAAAAAAA
Organism: Fusarium nurragi; assembly: GCA_012977755.1. NCBI lineage: Eukaryota > Fungi > Ascomycota > Sordariomycetes > Hypocreales > Nectriaceae > Fusarium > Fusarium nurragi. The sequence goes on along the minus strand of JAALXI010000181.1, from coordinate 82,671 downwards.
ATAGAATATAAATAAATAGATTCCCTTATTATATTAGAAAATTTCTTAGATCTAGAGGATAAAAATAAGTAAGGCAGGGATTATATACTCTGAACCCACCTATTTGGGCGCTAGCGATTTTAGCGTTAGACAAAACTTTCGACCGCGATCTCCGTAGCACTAATTGAGTTAGACTGGGTGTAAATTAACTAGTGGGGATTTTTAAATTCCACGACTTGGCATTCTTAACTCCGGCTATAATTATTAATCCATAATGATAGGTCTGGAATAATAACGTTATGGTCATTTATAAGTAAGGATATATAACCTCTTTAGCGCAATCAGCCAAGTTTTACTAGCAGAGGACCATCCCTAAGGTTAGCTAGAACCCATCGGACACACTCACTCCGTCTATACCCCGTCCCCGTCCTTGCCGCAAGGTCTCAACAATATGTCATCCACTCAGTTGCAACATACAATAGTCGTCATTGGCGCCACGGGAATCCAAGGCTCTGGCGTTGTCCGGGCATTATTGAGCGACGAATACGGTGGTCCTTGGTTTGTCCGAGCTCTTACCCAAGATCCCAGCTCAGGCAAAGCACAGAAGCTTTTGTCAGAATACCAAACTACTGACAATCGTCTGAGCTTGGTCAGTGGTAGTGTTTACGATGAACCAAGCCTACAGAGCGCCTTTACGGGTGCACACGGCGTCTTCGCCATGACAAGTGAACGGTACCCTGGTAAACTTATTACTGAAGAGTGGGAGTTGAAACACGAGATTGATGCAGGGCGTAACATCATCTCCGCTGCCAAGGAGTGCTGCATCAAGCATTTGGTGTTTAGCAGCTTACCCGATATTGTCAAAGCGAGCGACGGCCAGTTCAAACGGATACATCACATGAACAACAAACATACTATTGAGCAATTGGCAAGAAAGGAGCTTGATGGCTTTACCTCCTTGATTCCTGGTGAGTACTCCACAGTGGGTATCTCTACAACTTTCAGACCATTCGCGGGGTTACTGACGTGTTCGTCATGTCCAGGCTTTTTTTACACTAACTTGGTCTGGTCTCAGTATTGCCGGCTTCGTGGTTTGTATCCCTCTCTTGATCTCCAAGTTTCAAATGACATATTGACACCAGAGCTAATAAATCTGTTCCTCAGAGGATGATGTGGTACAATTTTGTATACCCCTACCCGGGAACCAAATGGTCCAATGGACAGATCCTGCACACGACATGGGAGCCTTTTCCGCAAGTAAGAGCTCACTACCACAATCAACAGGTGTCTTCCCCTACCCAAGTCAAAGCTGACAATGACTTGCAGAGATATTTCACTTAGGCGTTGAGAAGACTAAAGGGAAAACTTATCTTGCTTTGGGTCCTAAGATAACTCCCGAAGGCATGGCGAAAGTGTTTACGCGCGTTACTGGAAAACCGGCCGTTCATTCTCCAATATCGTTTGACGAGTTTGGTCGCTTAAGCTCTGCACTCGTTGGCCCAGCATTTAAGGAAGACGCTATTGAAATGATGCAATGGGCTGCTATAGCTCCAGCCGACAAGACCTGCTATGGAGCTTTTGAGCTAGAGGTTGAGCAATCGAGCGAGGAACTAGGCCTTACTGCTAGCTCTTTTGAAGATTGGCTGAGGCGTAGCGGATGGACTGGTCCTTAGGGGGGGTATTCATTCTCCAAGGTAGAGTCCTAAACTGAATCATCTAGTTATCGCAGAGACAAAATAGGTTTAATAACCTCTGGATTCAACCAAGCCAGTGTGTATCTTATTCTCAGGCTCATTTAGTGGGCTCCTATGTCATTAGGTAACCGCGTGATATTTAAGGCCTGGTATATTTACCCTACTATAGTGCAACAATACAAATAATATATTTATTTTTATAATATTTATTTTGTTTATTCCACTTTAACCCTTGAGGTGCCTAAACCGTCTATTTATCTTCCGTAAGATTAATAATAATAACCATTCCGGGTAGGTCTAAACTCAATATATTATATCAATCGGTGCACATAGCAACTGACTTAACTCTAACCACACTGAACATATAGGCTGCTGAAGAGTATAACATGTCACATACTTAGATGCCAGCCCGTCCTTCCTCTCCTTTCAATCAACCCGATAAGTCTTAATATCGTAAGTCAATCCACCAAGCCGAGACCTCACTGTCAGTCAATCTAACCCTAGTCCCCGCCAACCTTTGATCCACATTACTAACTGCAATCACAGCTAGCCGAACCCGATGTCTGCTGTCAGGCGAAGACCCCGTCTCAAGGTTAATAATATTATTATTAATGTCCTTATAGCGGTCACCAAGGAGCCAGTTTATTACAACTGGAAATAAACAGCCTTTAAATCTCGAGTTCATATTTAATATACCTTGTAGCCACTTATTAATTAGTCACGTATTAGCTAATAACCTTTAAAGGCATTATACCTTATATACTAGTAACTATCCTAGAAGACAGTTCCTTTAGTAGGTGGATATAACCATTAAGCTGTACTTCCGTATCGGCACGGACGTTTCATCTGTACTATTAGTGGGCTTGCAGTAGTATAAACTCTATACCGCCGTCTCCCCCAACAAACATTACTGTTAGCCAACAACTGCCGATAGACATGTGAAATCTCACTGTTTGGATAATTCTTGATTTGTACCTGATTAAACCCGAATCGGACGAGCTTCAGACCCAGTTGATGACGCCGATGTTTCCCTCACTGCTGAACATCAGCATCGCACCCAGCTTAAATACAGACGACACAGAAGAAAAAGCAAAAGCTAGAACAAGTTCTTAATTATCTAGAGGCATCTCGTCAATTAGCCATTCTCGTAAAGCTCCCACTTTGTTTGGGCATTTTGAGCAAAAGACGCGAAGTCCACGTCACCAACATATTATTAGTCTACCAAATGGGGATCTAGATCGTCTCAGTGCATTTTAACCATTCCGCAACAAGCATACAGTAGAGGAGAGGGGTTGATGTCAGATGACTTAGACCGGCGGGTAGATTTGTCAGTACTCATAGTCAGACATGAATTGAGACCCACTGAGGATGAACAACAGCTAATCACCATCTTTCAGCCTTAAACGCTACAGCCTTCCTTTGTGTCAGCTCCCAATATTTTAACCGAATCTGAAACTGATAATTCCGCCACCCGGGTCAAGCAGGGATTCCGAAGCTAGAACAGGGGTTATAAAGTTGAAGCCTTGAGCACAGACACTTCCGTCATACACAGTCATATATTTGTTGTTGGCAATGCATAACGCCTCAACGAGTGAGAATTATTCTTTCCGGCCTCGGAGCCTGCAAGGCTGTGTGTGTGTAAGGACAGAGTAGAGGGAGACTAGACTTAGCACAAATATCGACGTTTGCCTCGTCCATCTCATCAACGTTTACATCACCCAGGTCACTCTACATCTTGCCACTCAAGCACACTCTCTCAATCTACTACAACACATTCTTTTAGCTACTCGCCTTGCGCTTAAGCTAGATCCTATTACCATGTATTTCTCTACTCTTGTCTACGGCTTCGCTCTTCTGCAGGGCGCTATTGCGTCTCCCATCAACGAGCCAGCTGGGGTTGAGACCCGAGACATCGAGCCTAGAGCTCCAGCTCTCGGGGATATCCCTTGGCCTAGGATGCCGGCTCTCCGTCGTAAGTTGTCCAGAGAATCTAGAAGCCGCCTTTAACCAACCTCGCGCTTTAAAGGGAGTAAGCAGAGTGCTGGGACCGATTGCTCTTCGTCGCCGCCAGCATCTCAGCAGGGCAACGCCTGTTCATCTGGAACTCAGTACTGCTGCACTACCAGTAGTGATGGGAGTATGTACCCCTACCTTAACCTCTCTTAGCTATGTACCTAATACTCTATAGCTCAAAGCTGTGCAAACTCTGCGGTTTGTAATGCAAAGATTATCTGCTGTAACAATAACAACGGTGTAAGTAATTCTAATGAACTCCCGCCTTACACTGCTTATAATTTGTATAGTTCCAGATGTGCATTGGTGAAATCGACTTCAATGCCCCCGTAACTATTAACATCAACATTTCTAAGGGAGGCAAGGGCGGCTATAAGCCCAAGGAGTAAAGGATATTTCTGACTTGTCCGGACGTTTGTGTCTGGATAATAACTGGCGCGCTGAGGTGTAGGCTTTGGCCTGCAAACACTTTCGTTCCTTACACTCCTTTGAGACTGACTTGGTGATGAGCTTTGTTAATAGGCTAGAAGAGGTGGAGTCTAGTAGTTCGCTGAATGTAGCTACTCACAAAAGACAAATTGATCTTCTCTTCGATCCTGAACAGTACATTCAGCTCGCCAGACCTGTGAACTAAGAGCCTAAGATCAAGCTAGCAATTATTGAAAAGTAAGCACTTGACCGCATTGAACCAATGCACCACCAGGTCTGAATTGTGTTGTAAATGTGTTATTTGTGGCTGTTGGAACGGCAGAGAGCTTATTCTTTCGCAATATAACTTAGCACCACAGACACCAACACATCTCTGGGGTTCTACCATGTTGCCACGCAAGAGGAAGCGGTAAGGAGCTCCATTGGGAGCTGTCGAACTATTTGCAACTATTGATTTACTGAGGCTTGCTAACGCAGACCCAAACCTTGATGATGCTGTCGGATGTTGGCACGAGGTAAGACTGACGGAACTCGGTATCCTGGAGGCGATTAAGCCCGGTACCTGGCTCGTATTTGGGTCGGTGTGCATGCGCACCAACCTGGTTGTGCTAAGGGCTTGGGGAAACTAGGCTAGTCAGTCCGAGACCCTGAGCCTACTGTATTTGTTGTTCCCAAAAGGACTTAGCGAGCCGTTGTTGAATGTGCTGTTAGCTGACCACGTATCTAACCGTCTTCCTCGTTACCGGTGTCCTGGATCTTGCCAAGCTCCTGAGGCTTAAGACACTCTACCCAACCGGTCAGATCAGTAAGTTTCAGATTAACGCTTATATTGAAGGGCCTCTAAGAGCCCCAGAAGTATCTCCAGGTCTAAAGATATTGATGAACGCGTATTCTTACCAGCCTTGGGATCCCTGTAATCATACGTTTCCTACCAAAGAGTCAGCCTCTCGATGCGGGCTGAGGCCCACTATGCCGTTAGGACTCATAATTACGTGTCGTTACATGTGTCAAGCCTATTTGCTTGCTTGCAGGCTCTTAGTTATGAGGCGGTCGGTCTCGAAGCCATAAGCTAGCAAAACGTGTCCAACGAGTCTACCACGCCTTCCAATCTAATAATTAGATTCGCTGTTATTGCTCTTTCCCCTCTCTGAATATCGCTGCCGCCTCTATGCCTCCTTGCCTCCTCCGATGCCCATACGACTCAGCTCTCCCTGACTATCGATTTGGGCTTAACTTAGACTGGGCCTCGATTTAGCCTCTTGCCTTCCCCTCCAACTATCTCACGATATATTATCAGTTATGGAGTCACACAGACGTAAATCAGCTTTATTTTACATAATAATGGCGTTTATAATGGTGTTTACCATGATACTCGGCCAGGAAAAGAGTTCGATAGCTAAATGTTTAGCTGAGAGTTGCTGAGCTAGGCGTCAAGAGAGTCACTGCCATGGGCTGGTTGGAAGAGAACACCGACAGAATGCAGAATAATGAGAGTAAAATGGATATATAAGGGAGGCTATTCTCCCTCCTAAATCATCTTTCTTCATCACTCACTCATCAATCACATCTCAGACCCTATTTTACACTTTAACACTCTCTTTCGAGACCAACACTTTCTAAACCATCGATATGAAGTTCACCGCTTCCGTCTTCACCCTCCTCGCTATCGCGACTGGTGCCCTTGCTGCTCCCGGCGGCGGCGGCGGCGGACCTCCCAAGCCTGGTCCTCCTCCCCCTCCCACTATCAACAAGCCTGTCACCCAGATCAATACCTGTGGTAACGGCCAGTCTCTTTACTGCTGCAACGGTGGTGATTCGAGTGGTGGCGATGTCACCTGTGCCCCCTTCAGCAACGGTGGTATTGGAGGCACCTGCACCGGTATTCAGATGTGCTGCAACAATAACGTGAGTACAGCAGAGCCTCTCCTGGGTCTTTTACACTATTCAGGAGCGTCTTACTAACTCAAAACAGGAAGGCTCCCAGGGCTGCAACTTTAACACCGGCGGTGGCACTATCACCATCAAGAAGGTCACCAAGAGCCTTTGGTAAACGGCCTCGATAACTATCGCAATCGATCAATATAGCCTCCCGGGACTTGAGAGGATTATAGACACCTGTAAATCGATATTCACGGAACTTCGCGCTCATTACAGCACAACAAAACTTTTACGATCATTACCATGCAAAGGATGTAGGAAGGGGTTCGAGATTGATATGGGATTGGGAAGGGGATTCGCTTCTATCGGTCTAGGTTGGGGATGGCTCTGGCCAAGCTGCGCTCGATCCAAGACAAATATGCTTCTTGACAATTTTGATGGGCATTTACTTCGTTGTTAGTCGTATAACAATGAAAAATATAACAGGTTGTTGAGAATTATTTTACTTCCGCCGTGACTTGTACATCCTAGAGCTCTATCTTGGTTTACTAAGTAAAAGCCACCTGCCGCTCCCAGATGTCACACTTTTGAAATCTTGAAGTTGGTTTTAATATACAGCCTCAGTCCTCTTCCTACTCCCGTCTGCGTGGCACTTTGTTAACCAAGCTTAGCGCACCCCAGTCATGCATCTGAACCCAGAAGCTACGCACGCTCTCAGTGCCGGGCTGGGATAAATTCGTGCACCACAACCGTGGAGTGGTCGCCGCACGCATGTTCCATACGCACTCTGCCAACATGGCCATGTGTGGCTTATTTAGCGGCCTCTGGGATGGTGCTACTGTGGCATTTGGTGATCTTGAACAAACCCTAGAGAATACGGCAAGTGATCTTATGCATGATGTCGGTGATTCCTTCGGTGGTTTAGTGAATGATTTGAAGCACGGTGCGCAGATCGTCCATGATGCGGCGTCAAATACGCTGGACTTTCTGGCCAAGATTGGGGATAGTGTCTATCATGCAGCTTTGGACACTTGGGGCTGGGTTGTGAGAGCAGTGAAATGGGTCTTTCACGCCGTGGAGACAGGATTCAGTGACATTTGGAATTTCTTCAAATCCATTTTTGAATGAGACGAGATCCGACACACCAAAAACGTTATGCAAAACCTGGTCAAGTTATAGATGCAGTATCAGGTTGACCAGGTTCCCCAAGTTAAAGAAGGCTTCGACAGGGTGGTTGCAGACGTCGAGGGAGCATTCAACAAGAGGACGGGCATCATAGACTGGTCTCCTCTTGGGGACATCATACATAAACCAGCTGCAACTAGTGCCATGGACCCAGCGGCGGGCCAAACACCGAGATCCCAGCTGTTCGTGGATTTGTTCAATGATAATGCAAAACATTTGCAGATCTTAGACAACATCCCAAGAATGGACGGCGTGGAACATGTTAAGGTCATGGACAAGATGACCTTGGGTCTTTTCCTCTTCAACAAGGGCCTCTTTCCCGGAATTGGCCCAGGTATACTCAAAGCCAAGATGGTCCACAAAATGACCAACGTGGGCAAGATGACTGCTGAGGATTCCCGCGGCCTTGGGGCTCTGATTGGTTGCTTCCTTGCCATTCCAGCCGCGCTGCTGACAGAACGGCATGTTTACGAGCTTCATATCAAGCCTTCTGGGGCTTTTAGATCTGCTGCTATCGTGCGTGAATGCGCGAATGTGTCGTCTTATGCGGCGCGTCTTTCCTACGGTATAGTTGTCAATGATGATGACCCTAATACAAAGATGATTGCAATTGCTGCACACATTGGGGCATCTGTTGCCATGTCTAGGCTGCTCATTGGTGAAGGGCGTATCAATTAGGTGCAATTGGTTCTCTATCTTCATGGGGTTATGTAAGGTCGAAATAATTCAACAGAGTCCCTGGTTATAAGTGTTATGTCTGTTAAATGATACCTAAACCGTTGATTGCGATGAGTTTAGCCCATTCTTTTTATCTCTGTGGTTTTATTTCATGTATTTTCCAATGAATGTAGACCTATATCTGCCGTTCAGCTCAGATTGGATATTTAGCTTCCCTGAAACCTTGAATATTACCGCAACCAGGCCTTTACTATCTACCGCACATACTATGGCCCCAATTTAGACAATCAAAACACCCTTATACATGGTTCACGACAACCAGCCTGCCTCATCTTTTGACTCAATATCGAGCAATAACCGCTCGCTCCGTCATGAAATGCTTTCATGGTAGCAATTTCTTCAGAAGGATAGCCCCGAAGTGTGTTATTCTGTTCCGTGAAACGCATCTACTGGTCTTTAAACCAGCCAAGCAAAGCGCCGTTGGCACGATTATCGATCAAACAAAAACCTATTATTCTCATATAACACTGTAGTGAGTAGTCAACCGTCAGGCAAATAAATTACTTCACACTAAAGTTTCCTTATCTTATCTTATCCAAATAGGGTTTACCCCGGTAACTGCATCCAAACTTTCATACGCAAAATCCCTCACACAAGTCTACATCTCGTTTATTAAGCATTACACATCAAACACGTAAACACTCGAGCGCATTTCGCCAGAAACAATCCAATTGAATCAGGAGGCCAAGTCCACTAATGCGGGCACAACACCATTTCTCCATCACAATCCCGCTGCCAAGCAATCTGCCCCATGAATTCCTTGTTGGTTGGCTGCAAAGATACACCACGACCCTTGAGCACAACTTCTCTGTACTCAGCTACGTGGAGATTCCAACCCTGCCTGCGTCAGTCGCGGGGGATTCTTTTATTGGGCCTTGGGATGCCACTGTCCGCACGTACCATGTCGACGAGCGATATGCCCTGATCCCTGGGCTTACTACGCAAATGCAATGGCAGATAGTTTACAAGTGCGTGCCTAATGGCGTTCGCCTGCGTGTGTCTGCCCCCAATGGCAATATCATTCGGTCGCAATGGATTGTTCGGCCATGTCAAGATGGTTCATCTCCCACGACTTCAGAAATTGGCTCTATGTCAAGTTCAACAGTAGTAGATGATAACTGGGAATTATTTGACGAGGGATACCTTGAAGGCAATAGGATGATAATGCAATTTTCTAGCAGATATATTGATATGGTCCACAATATCCAGTCACGAACCCTTGTTGAAGCGGCGGTAGTGGACTTCCTCAGTGGGAAGTATACATGACCTAACGTAGTAAAGAACACTAAAATCTACCGAGTCTCGTATTCATGCTTCAAGAGACGTTGCATGTCTATTTCCGCAAAGTGACATCAATGCAGTGAGTTTCATAGCAACCTTTGTATGTCCTATTGGGACATCTCTGACATAATTCAGCTATCCTCAATGTACAACTAAGGATTGTCTGTTTATGTATCGTCGAACGATCAGGGCGCCTCTGATGAGGTTATTGTAGACAGAATGCTGAAGAAATCTCGTACATGTTGAATATACAGCTCTAGGTGAGTTATAGTAGGGAAATGGCCCCCAAAGTCATGACGTTTGAAATAAACAGTATTGACAAGTCGTCCGGTCCATGATTCTGGCTAAACTACGAGTCAGTGTTGTTTCTCTGGCAGAATAATCTAGCATTACTTACAGCTAAAATATAATTCTTCAAAGCTGGGAATGGTCCATTCTTGCTTCCGAACTGAACTACGCCGCTAGGAACCTCAGTTCTCCTCAAGCTATCGAAAACGCCGGGCTGTTTGTCCAAGACTTAGTGACTGCAATTCCATCAAAAGGGATTATCTGGGCATATGATCTCACCTTGAGAGTTTCAGTATAGGCTCCAAGGCCAGCATATGGCTCTTGGATCCAGAGGACGAGGGGCTTGGTGATAATCTCGTCTAAAGAATACTTATATCCGTCACTCGACGCATACATGAGATCCCATACCCAGCCTGCATGTCCCACTGGGTTATCGGCGAATGAATGTGACAAAAGCAACGGCTTAGTGGCATGCATAGTGGCATACGCGAAATGCTGAGTATTCCAGACGTTCATTGCCTTGATATACTCATCCTCCTCAGCTGTGGTTTCCTTGTTGGCCATTCTCTCTTGATCATCTGGTGTTGGGATCAACAATAGAAAATCTGTGAAATGGCCAATGATGCTGTCCCCCAATGTCTGCGTCATAAACAAAGCGACGACCGCGCCTAGATCGGTGGAGACAAGGCCGTATCTGTTGTAGCCAAGCTGTTTCATCACAGCATCGAAAGCCTTAGCCATCACCTTGGGGCCAATGCCAGCTGGTGCGGGACTGAACCCATAGCTTGGCAGATCTGGCGCGACAATATGGAAAGCATCTGACAGAGGCTCTATGATGTTCTCCCACAGCAAATTACTAGAAGGCCAGCCGTGGACCAGTAAGAGAGGTGTCGCGTTTTCGTTGGAAGAATGGTGGTGAATAAAATGAAGGGGAATATCCGGCTTATAGTCCTCTTGTCCAGGAACGGTGGTTGCATAATGTTCAAAATTACGGTTGATCGTATCCTGCACAGCAGACCAATCATAGTTCTGTGCCCAATGTTTAGCGAGGCTTGACATGACGTCTTGTGGAGGCCCCTCGAGTGTCCATCCTGAAGAAATCTCTGGTGTAGAGCGGTATGTTCAGGCTCGTTCTTTGGCAAAATCCAGCAGGTCCGGGTCGACGTTGATGGTGAATCTTCTCGGTGACTTGGAAACTGGGAATTCAAACGCCAATCTTCGCGGCAACGATTGAGACATTGTATTGTCAAGATTTGGATGTTGTTAACCTGGGGGCGGGACATGGGCGTCTTATACTTTACGTTCCAGCAGGACTGACGGACAACTCATCCGTAAGGGAGCATAACGCTGCTAATTATAGCGGATGATGACATCGTCGTTTAACCGAGTAATACCTTCAATTTAGCGCTGACGACATCTTCTTGGGGTTGGGAAAGCTACAGAGAGCTTATCAACTTTTATGGACAAGACCATCAAATTCGCAATTTCCTTGATGGAGACGTTATGACTCGCCCGCCTTACCGACTTGTCCAAGTGGATTATGTCAGATCTGTAGCCTTCCTACAGCCGTCTGCTGACGTGGACCATGTCATCTTTGAGCATGTATGTGACATTGCCTCAGTAAGTGAGGGGTTGCCGCATCAGAAAATCTGTGTGTGAAAGTGGCTCCTTGACGCCGCGGCGTTGAGGCAGATGTAGATGATTCCAGCTCTCTTACGAACCCGGGCTTGCGGATCAGGCCCTTTCGAACTCGGGGTGTGGGAGTATATGATCGACTACAACTGCTACCATGATCGTCTTTCCTGCCCAGGGAATCCCACTTAAAGGATTGATAAGCCGGTGATCCTTCAGTGTCTCTGTCAGCTGTCTCGTCCCACCAGCCGCTGTTAGACGAAAAGTCTCTAGGCTTACTGCTGGTCCAAGCGATAAGGAGTCGTCAGGTTAACGATCGTGATGTATCCTTCCGGTGATACACGAAAGCGACGCATAAGGGACATCAAGGAGTCTTGTGTCTTTATGACACAGTGTCGCATTGATAGATCTTAAGTGTCTAAAGTGTCCAGTCCGGCAATATTATAATGTAAAATGCATCACTCTCCACAGCGACAACAGAGATGCTTTGAGACAAAATCCAATGCATCATAATGGGCATTACTACAAGAGATAGGGAAGTTGCAAAAAGAGTGAGAGCGCTGATGTGTTCTAGGACTTAAAGAAACTCGTGGGTTCTAAAGGCCCCACATCAAAAGGATAACAGTGACCCCTATAAAGATGGCATACCTGAGGCTATATGTTAGCTTCTTCACATCACTACTACCTTTCTGTTTTGCTTATCAACATCCGCCATCATGTCTGCCGCCCATCTTGCATTTTTTACAGTAGCTGCCAAAAACCGGGGCTTCGCATCTATCATAGTTGGTCGTGGCTCAAGTCTTCGGCATCGCCAAGAATCAAAAGAGACCCCTTTGGTGGGCAGATTACAGTGTATGCCAGTATTACCGCCTTCATAGCATTGACATGAGTATGTTAGTAGCAAGATAGATATCAAGGTTCAACTTGCACGTTTGCGGTTCCTGTTATCTGGAACAATAATTCGCTCCTTATCCCTGCAGTGTTTAGTTCCCTAGTTGGTTCCTGACTGTGGACAACTGGCTGCGGCAGGATCGATCGCATGTTCCCAAAGGACATACCCACTCGTAACCCTCTGCTAGGCCAATCTTATTCTCCCTAATATACAGTAGGGCTGACCCCGCGTCACGAGTAGTCTTGCCCCCGTCTACGCGGATGATAGACCGACTATGAGTAATATGTCGGCTTCATTTTGTTTCAAAAGCTATTGTATATTCATTGATACGCTGTAAGTTGGTGAAATACTCGATTGTTCCGGCTCTGGCGCGTTCTATCGCCGTTCACTTTCATCTATCAACTCCCTTGAGAGAACGTGGAGCCTCCGCTTTCGTTCAATTGCAAGTTATACTCTACGCTGTACATAACCACATGCGGTTAAAGTCTGAAAGGAGACAGGATTAAACCTGGACAGTGTGAGAATATGAAATTTTATATTACGAGCCATATATCTTACACAATGGCACTGAAGAAACCACCAAAAGCCATCAGCTTGCAGCTCTCTTTGGGGAGAATCTTCATAGGTTATGAAGATTGAGAATGCCGATATCAGTCCATATTCCGTTTACATGGCCTCTGTCGACATTACGCCTAGCTACTGCCGACAGTCATTCCGTGCTATAGTTGCTGTCGCTAAGGAGACTTGGACCGGAGATGTTGATAATTAGACGTATGACATCATTGACTATGTGAGAGGTTGAGCATGAGCCCCCGACAATAATTCTTTGACCGCTTTTCCTACCTTTCTCGTTGTCGCCGAGGCTCGCAACCGGATCGCGACACCAAGACTGATGACAAAGATTGTGAGACAGGCGCACGCGTCACCAATAATGCTCTTCCTCCAATCAGCGATCTTTAACGTATTCTCGTTGTGGCTAGAATCGGGTCTTCGTAGATTAATGCCATGATTTGATGATTCGTTACTATTACCAGGAGTTAGACTCCCTATGGCGGTTATGCGTGAGTAACAGGCATCTTAAGCGCGGATGATTCTTGTTACTTCTCACCAGGGAACAGCGCCTCTTTCAAACTTATAATGCAGACTGGTGAGACATAAACTATTATTCACTAATACTGGATTTCGTTTCTGCCAAGGATATTTGTCTTTGCTGAGTTGAGAAAGGAAAAATGGAACTTATAAAAATATCCACATCATAACTAATTACTAACATTGAGCAGCCTAAAGTTAATAACCGTGTTTCAGTTGTAAAAGAACGCAGGATACTGAATACCTGGTAGTTGGCTTTCAAGCAGACCTATTGAGTAGAGTTGAGCGAGGCTGGAACGAAAAAGACATAAGATAAGAATTGGTGCTTTCTTGGGTATAAACCGGACTAATGCAGAGGAATCGTAGATGACTTGGCATATTCACTAGCCCTATGGGTTTAATTGTCTCGATCCAATAAGCTTTACCTATCTATGTACTTATCTATCTATCTACCAGCTAATCTGGGACTTTTCTTCACAATTAGACTAGTCTCGGTTAATCTTCTATGTGCTTGATTGCCCATGTGACCCTCCACAAAGCCTATCCGGGCTTTTTCTACAAATGCGGATTAGTGTCAACCCTAGACTGCTACGTAATCTAACACCACCTGTTTCCGAAGGCAAGAACATTGTGTATTGGACTTGGAGGGATAGCTATCTTAAACTCGTAGGGTAAGTAAATATATAGTCATCCCACTCTCCCAAATGAAAGGCACAATTTTACCTCGACATCAAGCACGAGCGCTATAAAGTACTTCTTCAATATTAATCGACTTTTTACTCTCCTCCCTAAAACCAAACACAAAGCTCAGCCACCATGCTTGCCACCAAGGAATCCACTCAACCTGCGCATTCGCTGACACACGACCAAGAGATAGGCGCTGCGATCAGCAGCATGCATTCATCGCTCAGAGACGACAACCTGTTCCCGCAGTTTGACCCCAAGATACACTTGAATTTCCAAGGGCCCCCAACTCGATACTCCTTCACCGAACTGGGACTGGCAAGGCCACACAATGCTCCGGACGCATGTTATACAGAGCCCTTCCAGCTGTTTTCGGAGGAATGTGTGCGTGTCATGCGGCGAGAGATATTTCGTAAAGAATTTCTGGATAAGTACATGAGATCATGGTCACGTGCACCATGCTACATTGGAGGCCATTCTGCCAACTGGAAAGTAAGCATACTTCGCTATTTCAAATCTCCCAAAGACGCTAATGTGTTGGGTTCTAGGAGGCGAGCTTTATCAAGCAGGCCTGGTACCATCCGGCAACTCAAGCGGCAATCGACCAGGCCTTTGGTACGGCCCTTAAACCACTTCCACGCCATTGTGATGTAGGATACGTCAACGTGCAACTAGGAGAAGATGGTCTTGCAGGCGTTTACAACTACACCGACACCCCTGCCAAGCCACTTCCCCCATCCAAAACCGCGTCTGTGCTTGCAAGCTCTCAATGGGATGACGTCCCTATCGACTCTTGGCACAGAGACCAAGTACCTGTTGTTTGTGTCATGATGCTAAGCGATAGCAGCACCATGGATGGCGGCGAAACTGCTATCAGGATGGGCGATGGAACTATGGTCAAAGCCCGCGGTGCAGACATCGGAGGCGCTATTCTTATGCAAGGCGGCAACCTGGAACACGCGGCTCTCCGTGCCAACAATTGCCCCGAGCGAGTCAGCATGGTCACTAGTTATTCATTTGCCGACCCAGACTTGGACGATAGCCGGACTACTCTGAAGAGCGCCGATGTGGTCAACGAGGATATGACCGCCCTAAGGTACGCTCACCTGGACTACAAACTGCAGCGGCTTCGCGATCGGGTGAATTTGGCATCCGAGCGTGTTGCTCGAAATCGCGCGGAAAATAATCCTATTGATAGGAAAGAGCTGGAAGCTTGGGTCAAGGAACAGATGTTGTTTCTCAAGCAGACCTCTTGGGAATTATTCGAGCGGGCACCAAACTATGTTGGACTGGAGATGCCTGAAAGTGCTTTTAATAAGTACCTCGCGGATGACGAATGAAATTGTATGTTTGAAGTGATTGCTTCGATTTGTATGGGTGTAGATCAAAGATAACTTGTCATTATATTTAACTACCTATTCTTGAAGTTGAAAAATGGAAATTGAGAACAATCTTCTGAACTTGAGTTCCGATTAAAACAGCTTATACAGGCTGAGTTACTCTATATCTTTCTGAATATCTTGATGTTTGGGATTATATATTGGTGAAAAGAAGTCAGCGGCTTAGAAAAAGTGAGATTGAACAAACGTAAGTAAAATATACTTGGCTGTCTGTGGGAGCTATGTCTTTTCTGGAATTGGCTTTTTCATACATATAATCTCAAGGGTTATACGTAAATCATCTTAAGAAGTAGATACTTAGACAGATACTAAGGCTAGGAGATCAACAAATCTGTCTAGCGCTTTTGTGGCTCAGCGGTATTAACTATATTTCCAAAAGCATTCACGCTGAAGTGGAAATGACGATATATTGAAGTGCTGCATTTAGCGGAGGGCTCGATTTCTCCTTGTGGATTTGAGGGTGTGTATGCCCCGGGAAGCCACTACAGACATCGGGTAGATTAACCACTTTAGGTAAAGTTAGCCTCTCGAAAACATAACATTGATTCATGGATGTAACGGGTCAGGATGCGGAGTACAGTGGTATCAAACGCAGCTAAGCGCACATGAATGCACGACTGTATTAAGCAGATTAATTAAAACTGACCATACCCTAACGCCTATTTTAATGATAGTAGTCTGTAGGCTAGTACGTATACAAAGACAAGTTTACCTTAATACAATTAGCTCTTATATTGACGTGGCTCCTGCGTACATATGCTGATTTTTGAATCGGCTAATCCTTGAACAAAACTTGATCTCTAATATATATCATCCTCTGGTAAAACACTCGGCTAGTAGAAGATCCCATAAGCTTGTAATTACAAATAGATAAAGACTAGCTAATAACTTCCTCAAGACGTCATGCTGTTCAGTGGCACGTGATCGGTCAATAACGGCAACTGCATTACCGATATCTGCGTTCATATCTTAGTCTTCGAGGCCACCTGGTTTTCTCCATACCCCGCCCGCGTCTTTGTACTCAAGCAGCTGGGATTGCTGTCTCACGTTTTCTTTCCATCCTGGCCCCTTTGCTATACTTAATAATGGTAATATGATATTCCTGTTCGTTTATTAACAACGAGTATTCTCTTATCCCACTACGGTGCCCTGCTCTTAATCGTGGGGCTGTAAGGCTTAAAGAATCGAACTTTGCTTCTGGTGCATATTAAACCTCGGCGAGGATGTCGCAGAAGGGCTCAAGGAAATCTAGATCTGGCTGTTTGGCCTGTAAAAGTAAAAGAGTAAGGCTTCGTTGATTCACTCCACATAACCGCCAACAAGCTTACGTGATAAACTGACTGAGGCGGCTAGATTAAATGCGACGAGACAAAGCCCCAATGTGTTATGTGTATGAGTCGACAGCAACAGTGTCCTGGGTATCAACAACTGTTGAGGTGGTCAAACAAGCACGAGGCCGGCTTGCCCAGCAGGTCCGAATCATCGACATGTTCAAACAACATTGCTTTTGGGCATTGCAACGATATAAGCGACCACACGTTTATTCCAGGGCTTGACCAATTCGGGATTGAGCAGCAGACCTGGTCAGCTACTACGCATGAAAGTATCTCCAAGAGTCCGGAACCCTGCGAGCCTCTGGACTTGGATGGGTTACTATTCGGACATTGTGTTTCAGAGAATGGAGCAATCGAAGAGAGAAGCATACCTGTAGATGCAGACGTTGGGCTGCCCGAACTTGATTTTGAAGAATCCTTCTTTTGGCTGCATGACACCCCGTGGTTGGACGACTCCCCATCATTCGACACCGCGCTGCTTTCCGATATGGATTTCTCTGAACATGTTGCTTCTGCCACAACTCCAGCTGACCCTGGTGGTTGGAACGAGACCGAGAGGCAGTTTCTTGGGGAGATAGAAGACCGGGAACTAAAGGCGAGAACTCCGCGCCACCCCGATCACGAGACTACCCCTCAAGCGGTCTCGCAAACCGGGGTCCGTTTTTACCGATCAAGTGTCCCTCAGAACCTGACGCACATCCCTACCTTGTTGATTGATTATTGGTTCCAGACAGTTTGTTCTACATGGAATTGTTTTGATTCGGTCAAGAACTTCAATCGCGATGTGGCCTTGCGAACCTTCACCCACTCTCAAGGGTTAGCCTATAGCTTGCAGAGCATGGCTGCTGTGTATTTGTCTGAGCATTTGCCCCAATTTCGTGGAATTGCCACCTCAATGACCCAAGCCGCTGTTCACGCCATCAGATTGGAACTGACTCAGAGGACATCTCCCTGCGCTCTTCCACAAGACTTGTTGTTGTCCATGTTCTGTATTGGCACCTCAGCTTGCTGGATTGATTCTCTCCAATTTGGGTTACCATTCTTGAAGGAGGTAAAAGCAATTATCCGAGCTTACAGTCCACTAAAAGCCAGTCTAACCCTCACCGATCAAAAGGCGCTGGCGTTTTTTAATAACAGTGCGGTATATTGGGAAATGCTGTGCAGTATCATCGGAGTAGAAGGAAACGATGCGATAGAGTCTCTTTCGACGTGTCCGTCGTTTTCGTTACCAAGGCTGGAGGAACAAGACGTGCTGCACCCATGGACAGGTATCTCAACCGGATGTATCATGCTTTTCTTCGAGTCTATCCTGGTGTGCAGAAGGTTTCGAATGAGAGTAACGCAGGACTATCCACAGACCTCTCAGTCACTACGGGCTGCTCTTTACGACATTGATCAGGCGCAGAGATTGCACCATCGGCTCGAGATCTTTTCGATTCCTACTGAGCAGGATATCCCTGACACAGAAGATATGTTGACACCTATAAGCCATCTGGTAGAAATCGCAGAGGCCTACCGCTTGGCCGCCCTGGCACACCTGCGACAGACATTTCCTGATCTAGTCAAGGAGCGTACATCTCGTGATGGGGCCACTGCTATGGACCCCTATCACCATGTTCTTGGTCTTGGTCTGGAAATAATCCGGAAACTCGAAAGAATTCCATTGACCTCTGGGACTCGTTGCCTCCAGCCACTGTTATGCTTGACGGCTGGAATCGCCCTCAAGATTGATGCTATTGTCGTCAAACCGCAGCGGGACACACTGGCTTTGTTGAACGACATATTATCAACCGACCTACGAAGCTCCTCGATGTCGACGCTTTATAACGAACAGTTGGGGGTGATCCAATCTGATGCTTCAACCCTTTTGGAGTCTACTGGGCGGTCTATCGAAGTTGGCCAAGGTCGCCGTTTTGTGTTGGAACGGTTTGGCATTCTGGAGAGCACATTGCCACCAAATCCCATTCGGGTGGCTAAGCAGCTGGTCCAGACTGTTTGGGCAGCCTATGATAGTCAAGGGCCCAGCAGCAGTCAAGTACACTGGATTGATGTTATGGCTCAGTCTAACTTAAGAACAATTTTTGGATAGTTAACAAAAGAGACAAGACCACTAAGATCTACAGTCCTATCTAAGGGCAGATGGCATCGATAGCCTTGTCGATCCACTCTTGCGTCTCGGGCCTAGAATCCTCCATAAATTTCTTTGCAATCTCCTTAAGATCATCCATTCTCCCATAGTCGTCAAGGCCAATCGCCTCGTTAAGATAAGGGTTGAAACGAATATACTTGGTATCCTTGTGTTCTTCCCGCATGTTCAGATGCGTCATGTGTCGTGAAAAGTCCTTACCCTTGGCGTTAGTATTGGTTGCAAAGTCCATTACCTTGGACGCAACTCCGACAACTTTGATCCATGACTTTTGAGCCTTTGCTGGGTTGACATAGCCTGTACCAAGACTGATGACGCATGAGACTGCAGGAGAAGGGTCCTTAGGGTGAATGAGCTCGAATCGAGTGTACCACAGCTGGTCAATGGGGTTGTTGTTAAGGAGTCCTCCATCCCAAAAGACGAGGTCAGGCTTGTCTTCCGGAAATCGGACTTCGGGAAAGAATGTTGGGGCAGCAGATGTTGCTCGAGCTGCGATGCTGATGGTGATCTGGTCCCCGTACTTCAGCAGTGCGTCGTTGGCCTTGGACTTGGTATAGATAGTCTTGTCCTTGTATGATCGCATCAAGAGCGACTCAGCCCTGTTTTGGGCGGTGGTACAGCAGAACCTATGGGATATTAGATTTGTATGAAACGGGTGGAACACAGACTCACATCCGAGCACCATCTTCGTGCTGGAGAGGTGCATTTCCTTTGAGCTTCTTGTCATTATCGTCAAGCCCATACTTTTCAACAACCTCGTCAATGGCTTTAATCATCGATCCAGCATCAAAACGGCTGTCTTGAACAAGAGCTTTGCTGTTGTTGAGGTACGACGCGCCAGGGATCCAGCTGATGTCCCAGCCGTAAAACTTGGGGCTGAAAATCGTCTTAGCGATTCTGTCGTACTCCTTGATGGTATCGTCGACCGTCATACGCAGGCGGAAAAGCATAATGCCCATGATTCCGCCCGTGCTGGTACCACCAGCAAGCTCAAAGTAGTCTGCTGGCCGAGGGGTCTCGGGAAGACCCTTTCGCTCCTGGATACGGTCCATGAGATGCTTGAGGACGACCAGGCCCATGATGCCTCGAACACCACCCCCATCCAGGGCGAGTAAGCG
This sequence comes from Fusarium nurragi, assembly GCA_012977755.1. NCBI lineage: Eukaryota > Fungi > Ascomycota > Sordariomycetes > Hypocreales > Nectriaceae > Fusarium > Fusarium nurragi. The sequence continues at coordinate 62,891 of JAALXI010000181.1, read as the reverse complement.
TAGCCCATTAGGGTGCGTCGTGGCGGCGGTGTATACCATGGTGAATTATGATTATAAAAAAATTGGATTACAGAAAATGATGATGCACAGAGAGATGGGAACTTTGACAGATATTTATCTGCCAGGATTCTTCTGACTTCAAACCCCCGTCATTCCATTCCAGTACGATATCACTGTGAGACTACTGCTAAACTATTGCTCCCTTCTTTCAGATCTTGTCCGTTTCAAGAACGCCACCATTCATGTTGCTGACACTATGGAGCTGAACCGCTCTTGGCTTACTTTAGTTGCTGCGGGAAATCGCTAGTTTTACGGCTGAGCCAGGGTGATTCCGCCGGGAATGCCAATGGTCAGAGCTGAAAACCTGCCGGGATCAGCAGATGTGGCTGTCATAATAAATACTTAACAGGTCAAAGAAGGAACACGAGAGGCCCCAAAACAACAAGAACGAATAAAAAAGCTACTTGGATATTTTATGATGACGGAAGTGGCCCAATCAGAGCTCCATCATCATGACGATAGCACAAGGATCTACAAGCGCCGGCTTTAAAATATAAATCCATTGACTTCATCCTGTCTCGGATATTAGAGATCTACTACCAAATGCGAAAACCACCTGGGGCGATTTAACCTTCTCCTTTTTCCACCCGGAAACCTGATAGTAAGAGAAGACGGGACGGTGTTATGCCAGCAATGTCCTATCATATCTATGACAGATTTTTGACTATCTTGCAGCCCTTCATACTTCAATTTACTATATGTCCCTCCCCAATTCCTACCCACAGCCAAAGGTCATAACCACATTCATGCATATCCGTGGGCTAGATGCGAGACTCTGCAGTTATATGCACATTGCTATTTTGTGATGCAACATTCGTGCGGGAATTGATATACCTGTATTCCCAGGGAGAAAACGACTGGTAGATCGGAGATGGAAATAGGTCCTTCCGAGTGCGCTGTGGAAAGCGCGCGCTTATTCCGATACTTGATTTGCGAGTGCTTGAAGTTTGGCCTTTATGCGCCGTCTGCTCTACTTCAGCTGACCAATTTAAGAACCAGCATTATCACCTGCAAAGAATTTGAGAATAGGCGCTTAAACTCTCAGACAGGCTAACGTTGAAATATCAGATTGTTATCCTTCATGATGAGGGCATCATTCTTTGACCCAAGCCTCCCGAATGAAAGACTCACTGTTGGTCCTTGCCCCCAAAGGCGATACAGAGTTAATCCTGCGGCGACCGAACTTTCGCAAGTTTGTGATGCTGAACAGTGAAAGCAGCTCAGATGAGTTTGTGACGGAAAAGGAAAACGATGATGAGAATGGCACCACAACAACCTCTGTTGAAGAATTCCATGATCGATCTCCTTCCATCATCAACCTCAAAGACACAAGAGAATTGAGGCCGACTAATGGAAACGGTCAGTCGGTTGAAATTCACTTCCGAGTTTCATCCGCACACCTTATCTTTGCCCCGCCACTCTTCAGAGCAATGCTCGACGGCCCGTTTGGCGAAGGCATCCGCAACCAGAACGGCCTCTTGGAGGTCAAGGCTTTTGAGTGGAACGCCAGACCGCTGCTCATCCTCATGGACATCATTCATGGTCATCACAGAGCCTTACCGAAGGCAGTTTCTCTTCCCCTTCTGGCCGAGATTGCTGTGGTCGTTGACTATTATCAATGTCATGAGGTTGTGGAACCATTTGCAGAAAGGTGGATTGCTGCATCTGGCGATAAGTTGCTTACTGGTTACGACGGGACTACCATGTCTCGTATGTTCATTGGCTGGGTTTTTGCGCAGAGCAAGCTTTTCGATTCAATGGTCGATGCCAGTCTTGGCCATAGTAAAACCCCACTGAAGACACATCTGCCGCTTCCAAACACGATCTTGGGTGAGTTTGGGGTAGTGGATTCACGGCATCAGAGCTCGCTGACACTCTCAAAGAACGGTTGGAGTCTCGTAGAAAGTCTCTCATCTCTCAGATGCTAGATAATCTATACGGTCTTCTGGAGTCACTCTGGGCCACAAACGACGACTGTACAATGCAGTGTTCATCCATGCATCTGGGATCTCTCATGAAAGCCATGCGAGAACATGGCTTCGTGATACCAAGGCCAAAAGAGTCAGATTCAGAAGAGAGCTTTGACAACATATATGAGTTTGTGAGGGGGTTGAACACGCCAAAATGGCACACAGAAAGTCAAGCCTCATTTGGCAGCAGGTGAGTGATATGATTTGTAAATATACATTAGAGCTATGCTATGTTGATAAGCTAGTATTCAGTACCATTTCCACTTGCTACCGGGTTCTTCAGTTCTTACTGCAGTGGCAAATTGGTAGTTTAATTACAAAGATGCTAGTTATTCACAGATATGTTGAGAGTACATGGTTTGTTTAGTGCATCATAAACGGCGTATCCACATGCTTATGACTCTTCGGGGAAAAGAGGCTTAGACTTAGACTGATCCTCTCTGCTCCACATGGATTACAACTCACAAGTACTTAACCTCTTCGACGCCCCTCGTATGAAGAGAGGCCCCTTGAACTCGATCTACAACAAAACAGAATTCGTACAACAATGCCCAGAAATAGACCTTCCCAACAGAAACGAGACCAAGCCAAATGGGCTAAAATACGAACAGAAAGGGCACTCAAGGAACATGACGCCGCCAAAAGAATAGCTGATGACGACTCCCTCGACTTTGCTGCCAAGATCGACCGCCTCGCTGAGGTCCGACGATGGTTCAGCGCAGACACAAGCATCATCGACCGGTACATGTCCGGGGAGCTCACGGTATCTGAGACAGTAGACATCCTGGCCGAGCCAATCGACAAGGCCTATTCTTCTGCCGATTTTGGCCGGCAATACTACAATCAAGAGAGAGTTGCTCGATCACAACGCAAATACCACAGCCCGGAAAAGGCGCTTGAGATATGGGGACCTGAACAAGACTTTTCGGAGCCAGAAGCAGAGTGGGATGAGGATAGGTCGACTGAAATGCTTCTGTGGCATCTGTGGTATTCTATCCTTCATGCAGCAAAAAGAATTCCTTTCGCCGACGAAGATCGACATGGAAAGCTTCTCAGTTTGGTAAAGGCACTTAAAGCTCGCCCAGATCCTCCACCGCCAGAACCAATGACAGCTCCCCTCAAAAAGAGTTGGATCTGGGAGCCAGGTGCAGTCTGGAGCGAGTTGATCTTACTAGGGATTTCAGTGGCTGAGGTATCAAACGACGCGCCTGGTTGCGGAGCTGGGTGGCTGTGGCCTGAACAGCGAGGATGGGAGAACCTTTGCTCGTTTATGGCGCGACTCACCGCCAGTGGAGTAGCGGATCTACATTCCCCTGGCGTATCGAGTGTCGTCGAACTAGAACGCAATCCAAGCCCAGGTTACCGTAAAATCCCTTCCCCACCTATTAATGAAATCTTCAGTCACCATCTTACAGCTGCGGCCATATGGACTACAATTGCGGGCAAAGATGTTTACGCTGATTATCCAGATCCTCGTGATGATAGGGATATACGAGTCGTGGATAGAATCATTGAGCTGAGAGATGATCAACTACCATGGAGGCGATCGCGGAGGAGATATAAAGGTCGGGCAAGATGGGAGAACGCAAGGAAGGAATTCGCTCGAAGGCGGTTTGGGATTGAATCTCAGAACCAAGAACTATCACCTGACGTCCGAGAGCTAGCTGCTAAAGCTGCGGAGGCCTTGAGCCTGCTTGTCTAGGTAGACTAAACCTGGGTTCATTGAGCTTACATAGGTCCATCGTCCTTATATGATGGAGGATCGCAGTGAGTAGAATGGCCTGGTTGGAAAGGCATGTCCAAGGCGTTGCGAACCCGTATTAGTAACGATCGGATGTGAGAAGCAGCGAGCCTAAGTTGTGGACACTGTTACTCGATATTGCGCCTCATATTAGCTGGATCTGTCAGCAGGTATCGGCCTCGCATCAGCCACAGATGGAAGGATGAGTTACATGTGGCAATGGGCATTTCTATTTGGGAGCGCGAGTGCATTGGAGTGTGCGTGATTTCAGTGCGACGTTCTCCACTGGCACCCTTGCCCTTTCCCATGTTGGTCGTTGGCTGTCGATTGTGCGTAGATGCAGGGTTTGAGAGTCTGTATCCCACGTCTTCAGCTACATAAGATTTCTCAGGTGCTGCCTCTCTCCGGGAGCCGTACTAAAATTGAACGGGCTTCGTTTTGTGAGCAAAGAAGTTATTGCTTGCGTCTCGTTTCAATGATATTTGAACATTCTGCCAGATCCTTCAGTGTTTATTTCCGTGGTTCCCCGCTCGAGCACGTCAACCGAACAGGGGTATATTGACATAATGTCCAAAGATGGAGATCTTGGCCGAGAAACGTTGCATTGCAGTAACTGTCAACTTCGTACATAATCTCACATTCTCCTGAACACTTTTAGCTGCAGTTGTTGGACTTGTAGACTCGAATGTGAGGCGGCGGATTCCAATTGAACTTGGTGAAATTCAGGGAAAGAGTATCATGAGACACGCTCCACAGAAGTGATCGGTAGCTTTCGAGCAAGACTTGCCATTCTTGCACTGCGTGTGGGTCTCTTGGTTACACACATCGCTGTGCCTGGCGAATGCATCGGAATCATGTCACTCAACAGGGGCATTGCATTGTCGCATATGACCTTCCTATCGTGACTCGGCTTGCGGCAAAGATCGTCTGACCCTGGATAAAATAGTTCTCTTTCCCCTCGCGTAAACATCTCCCTGACTTCCATCGCAACAAAACGTCACGACACCCAAATCGAATCTTTGCTGACCAGACGAGAACATGGCTGCCGCTTCCGAACAGCCGGCGCACGAGCCATTGGTGAACAATATCTCATACTTCCACGAGGTGAACTCAGCTGATCCTAATGGTAGACTGCGGATACTTTTGACGATAGTGACTCGACCTTCTCTGCCGTGAGTCCAATGCATTCCGTCTCCGAACAACCCAAGCATTATTGCCAGCTTTCCCTCGATTAAAAACAATCTAACCAAGCATAGACTGACTCAGAGGGCCTCGAGTCGCTTCGATCCAGTGTCCTGCGATTCCAGGAAGAGAACGGTCGAACCTACCATGCCATGAGTTCCGGGAGTACGCTGCTCAGCTCCCCGTTGCTTTCCACTTTTGCTAACAACAAAATCAGAATACAACTTTCCCAACGATGAATCTGAGAATGAACGCCTTGGTACAGCATCTCAGCACCACGAAGGCACATCAATCCCACTAACGAGATAATGTAGATCTTCAGCACAACCTTTGGCTCTTGACGCTTCATGGAGAACTCGGCCTTAACCCCAAGATCAAGGAATCTGCCAAACGAGTCTTGGACGCTGGCACCGGCACTGGTCTTTGGGCTATTGAATATGGTTTGTCGAATCTACCTGAAATATCGACGGATGGGCTAACATTAGTGACCTAGCCGACCTTCATCCAGAGGCACAGGTATCGTCGCCACTATCTACCGAGTCCCCATCAATGTGACTGACTATCTAGGTCATTGGCGTCGACCTTAGCCCCATTCAACCGTCCATGTACGTTCCTTATACCCATTCACTGTTCGATTATGGCAACTAAATGAGAGCTTCCACAGGGTTCCTCCCAACTGCGTCTTCGAAATTGACGACCTCGAAAAGGAATGGACCTGGTCGGAACCCTTTGACTTCATTTTCGCACGTACCATGACTGGATCCTTTGCCGACACGGAGAAATTCGTCAACAACGCTTATGCGTGAGTAATCATATTCAGCTCAATCGGGGGTGGCCTTTACTGATTTGATTCAGTAACCTCGAGCCTGGGGGCTACTTGGAGATGCAAGATCTCACCTACCCCATCGCTTGCGACGACGGAACTCTCCTCCCCGACAGTGCCCTGGTTCACTCGGGCAAACTAAGCATTGAAGCCAGCGCCAAAGCAGGCCGAGCCATCGATCTTCCGCCAAAGTACAAGGACTTCTTCCAAAAGGCTGGTTTCACTGATATCGTGGAGAGGCAGTTCAAGTGGCCTATTAACGAATGGCCAAAAGACAAGCACCACAAGGAATTGGGGAAATGGTCATATGCGAACATGAACGAGGGACTGGAGGGTTTGCTGCTCGCTCTATTCACCAGGTTCCTGGGCTGGAGCGCGGATGAGGTTCGGGTACTTTGCTCTGCCATGAGAAAGCAGCTTCGAGATAAAAACGTCCATGCATATATTCCTATGTGAGCTTCTACGCCATTCTCTTATGTCACACGGGATCTCAATTACTAACAATCATGGCCATAGCTACGTCGTGTATGGGAAGAAGCCGCTTGAGCAGCCCACCTCCAAGGTACAAGCCGAGGGATCTTCTTGATGTCTGATGTTTCCGACGTTGGCATTCTTGTTTCGCTCAGAAACCCACGAATTGCCGCATGCTACAAGCCACCTAGATATCCATCCTGGCCAACACAGCATTATGGCCCGATTCATAGTCAAGATCATAGCTTGAGATGATGAATTTCAAGTGATTTGTTTTCAATTCCTGGAATTGTCCGGCGACTTGTGGTGAGTCTCGAGTACGTCGTTCATCATTAATCCAAGTTGCCAATCTTTCGAGAAAACTCAATGACTTCGGTGATGCCTTCTTGCAGGCTAATCCAGTCTCGCCCAGCCCATTTCTGAAGTAGCCCCGGAGCGATGTCGTTCTCGATCTTGTATGAGAGAACTGGATCCCCAGGCACAAAATCCTCTTCGAATTCTCCGTCGGGATAAGACGTGCGCAGAACTGCCAAGGCATTATTCCAATTGAACGATTTGGCGAGTGCTGGTATGCGGGAACCTCTCACGTCAGGGTCAATCGCTGCTGCAGCGTAGATAACAGCTACATCTGAGACGTGGGTGTAATATACTGGTCACAATTAGGTCCTGCAAAGATGCGCCTAAGATTGTCATTGAACTCACCAGCCGTGTTTTCAAGAAGGGCCTCCGCCTTCCCCAGATATAATTGCTGTAGAAGCTGAGTCGGCATTGGAAGATAATGCCTCGCATCCAAAGGATCACCCAAAGTCCAACAAGGCGCAACCGCGTTTACTACCCAAGGCAGTTTCTCGTCTGCCACGTATTTCCATACAGCCTTCTCTGCGTCAACTCTAGCTGCCAGATACACAGCAAGAATGCGGCTCAATTCGTATGGTGGCGGTGCCTTGGCTATCTTGACAAGATCTTCGTTCCATGTATCCTGGGTTATGGTCGCATTATCGCCAGGCCTTGGCCATACTGAGGTCCATAATCCCGATGCCAGAACAAACCGTTGGATCGAAGGCTCCTTGGCTGCAGATCGGCATACATTCAAGGCGACCTCGGTAGCTGACGGGAAAGCCACAGTAGGGTCTGGTGACATCTCGCCGACGTTTGCGAGATGAATCACAGCCGAGATCCCCTTCATTGCGTTGTCGAAGTCACCGGGCTTCGATGCGTCGGCCACCACCAGCTCCACCCTTTTTTGCTCAACGAATGGTTTTACAGAAGGATGTTCGAGAAGCCATTGGCTGTAGCCAAGATTTCGCACGGTACCGCGAACATTGAAGCCCTGCTTGAGGATTTCTATGACCACATGGCTTCCGGTATAACCATTGGCCCCTGTGACGAGGATCCATGAACCTCGTGGAATAGCCGTCGGTAAATCGCTCATGTTGGATCAGAAGTATAATAAACGGATGAAGCGGTCAAAGGGTCGTCGAAAGCCGTAGTGATGGGTTGAGTAGCCCACCAGGTGACGAGAGTGCATGCAATTTGATCGATCATTCAGGATCGAGAAAAAGATAGATGGGGCAAAGTCCCCGCCTTTTAGTATAACCTCAAATTTGATATCCCTCGGCTGTTAATTAGTGTACGGTAGACCTGAAAAGTAAATGAACGGATCGCTTGCGGTTCTTTTAGACCGAGACTAATTTTTAGCAACGAGGCCTGTACCGGTCTCTATAACTACCTACTCATAAGCAGCCCTGGTCTCGATGTTGGTGGCGCATGGCTACAAAGCAATCATGTTTCTATTGATTATTTCGAAGTCCGAAACTGAATTTTTTACTGCCAAGCCAAACTCAAGAAAGACCTAGGGAACTGCAGCTCCTTCTAGACTAAGGGTGCCGTTGGTGGTTGTTGAGAGTTTTAGCTCTAATGATGAGCGACATAGGCTACGTAGATCCGCTAGCCTGCTTTGCCTTTAGTAAGAGATACGTGATCGATCATCCGAGCTTTTTAAGTTAGTTCAGCGGATCATATCTTCCGTCTATGTCGTCAGGTGTTCGGCTTAAATTTTGATTTGTACTGTATAGGGTGGTTAAGGCGAGGCTGTGAGATGGTACATGCCACGAGGTGCCTTCTCCTATCGCGATCTGATATAAATAAAGGTGGCCCGCATGAAAGAAATTTGCTTGGACTTTGAAAACCTTGAAAGAAGATTTCGGCGATATAGACTTAGGTTAAGCATGAAATAAAAAGTATGTCTTAACAAAACAGGTTGTGATGCACAAGTCCTCAAGTAAGCTTTTTCTCCTCATCTCCACACCTTAAACCTATATTGTGATTCAACGGGCATCAACTACTTAAAACATGCAGAGTGACCAGAAACGGAACAAAGGGCAGACTGAACAAATTCAGTGTCAGGATCAATGGGCACCATTCTTGTAAGATTTGCAGTTTGTCATAATCCGGACATATACTGTCTATAATTCAGCCCGTACTTTACATCGTTTACCACAACTCCCACATAGTCCTCCAAGGTATCTCCAGTTCTGGACCTCAACAAGTCAGTGCTGAACTGGTCTGACAGGTTATTGACAAGAATGCTACGCTAAACATGATGTCTGCTCATACGCGCCCTTTCCCATTTCCCGACAGGAACAACTCCCGGAGCTTCTCCTCAGATATGCGTGGGTAGTAGTAAATCGGTGGGCTCAAGGGGCTGTAGCGAGACCAGTTACGTACCTCATTTCTGGTCAATACATCGACTTCCTGCGCCACTTCGCCCAGTGTAAACCGCATTTCGGCTGGGGCATTGCCATAGAACAAATGTTCCTGCCACTGTGGCTCTGTCCTGGCCCTACCCTGACCCAGGTCCTTCCAAGATGTCAAGACCAAGAAATTCAGTTCACGAGCCGGAGAATTTAAGCGGATGGTGTTGATCGCGTAGTCAGTCGAACATCCGTCACAGCACCACATGCGACCTTCCAAGCTGTGATCAAGTCTTTTTCTCCCCTCACAGTAGGGTCGGCAATCCCCTTTGTGAGTCCAGAAACACTTGTGCAGTGCCTTTCTGGGCAGAAGGTCCTGCCTCGGCCGTACCGCAAAAGACCACTGCTTATCATTAAAGCCGTAGCGCACATCCTGGTCGAAAATGAAAGGGTGGACTTCAGTCCATTGGGCATGGCTGCAAATCTCCCCCAGAGACGGGTCTGCGTCCAGGCACTTCTTTAAAGCCAGGGAAGTATCCAACGTCGATGGCGTGTATCGGCTTGTGAATAGCCTCGGGAAAACTATCTTCTGAGTTTTCAATATGACATTTCCCTTTGAAGAGAAATGCACAGAGTGGTCCGTGAGGCAGCGCAGTTCGCCATTACTATTGAAAGACGACTCCACAGAACTGAGCAGGCCCGCGGGATGTATAGGTCGCTCCAGGCGAAGTCGGTGGGATCGTGCGACGGCGGCTACAAGGTCGAAATGGAAACGACGAGGTAGGTGATCGGAGAAGGATTCCCTGTCAAAGCACAAATCCCATTGCCCAACGCAAAGTCGATTCCGTTCCTCATTGACCGATTTCAACCCCTTCCGTGGCATGTGGAACTTCTGGCAACAGTGACAAAGGATCTCTGAAGGCCACATCCCACGTTGTTCAAGTAGTGATAGCAACTTGAGTTTATGGTGAGGGTTGCCGGGAGGAATTCCACCAAATATCCAATGCCCCCATCGGCTTGTCAAAGCAAGGCAGACTTGGTCAGCATGGGGGAGGTATTCGGTGACGGCGAGGATAAGCTCGGCGGGGAGAAGTTGGATCGAGGACATGGTTTCTTCGTTCAGCTTTCGCGATCGAGATTTGCTTGTATAATACTGTTGCCCTTAGGTAGTAGCAGAATCTTGGTTACTGTCGTTGATGATCGAGACTATCGAGGCGCTTGATGAGGGTTTGATGAGGTATGATTGAGGGAAAGTATCCACGACACTTGTGACTGATATGGTGTATTTTCTTGGTAAGGTCGATATGCTGATTCCTGGGCGAGTTGATGGCTGTGCGGGATCCAGTAGTTATATATGCAAGAAAGGGCAGTGATTCTGTCGGCGCTATTAATATTAGAGTTATGTTGAATAGGGAGATGTACTTGCAAAGCTTGATATTACGGCCAAAAATTGGCCAAAGTGCACGATGTTTAAACTCCATGATGTGTCAAGTTCTCAGAACTCCAGACCGGCCGAAGGTTTAGTTGAGGTGTTATTTACTGTCCAAGCTCGTCGGAATAGGTGACGAACAGCCACCCTTTCAAACCTTTATTCACCAACAACACAGCACAGAACACATGGGCTTGCCACTGTTCAGATGTCAGATCAAGGCACTCGCGGCATGAACATACGTGTGCTCGTTAAAGGCGACTACGGCATTCACCATCTTCCAGAAACACTTTTGTCGTCAAGCAGTAATTTTCTAGTATCTACAGTAAGACCGCAACTTGGTCACACGGCCTCTTGAAAACTATATTTGCGATACGAGCACTGTCTTTTATGACGCCACGGATGGTGTTTGTAACAGTGAAAACCTTCAACTTTCAGCTTGATACAGTATATACACGAGAACTAAGTTTATGCGGGTATCGTGGTAAAGAATGGTGGATCGAACCCTCTGGCGGATGACTCAGATAATGTTGGGTGCATCAACATTCGTATCTAGAGTAACTGTATCCATGGTGTAGGGATTTCTGCCTTGGAGCCCAGGCTGTAGACCCTGTTACGGCCCAGCAAAGGAGTACAAAATGCTATCATTGCGTAGTCTTTGAAAGAGAAAGCAGTTTACCACCAGAGAAGGCCTCATAATCCAGGTGACTGGAACAGCATGTTTCCTCTTCCCGCCAATTAACAGATATTAAAACTAAGACATTCACCAGCTTATTCTGAGACGCTCTATGTGTTCTGACGAGTACAGAGGTACGGCACATTACAGTCCTAGCCAGAAAGACGTGGTAACAGACACCTTAACCACCAAGGTCTAGAACGCGACAACAGGTAAGAGGAAACGCCTTTGACTCTTTTAGGTGACGATCGACTTGAATCCATGTTGCAACCCATAAAGTGACCAATGCCAAAAAAGTCTTGTTCACAAAATTGAGTAGAGAGAGAGCCACTGCCACCACGCATTTGGGACGGCTCATTGATGCACCAATAACACAAACGGCATCCAAAACCCAATTGTGCAAAACACTATTTTACATAGCGGGCCGCCACCCCGCAGTCATTAGCGGATAAATGTGTATTTGTTCGTTGGTTGACAGCGGCCCAGTTCTGAGACACGGCACATGAACGCGACGTATAAGATATGACTTGGTATTGCATTCGGACCGCTACCGCCCCAGTTCTCGAAAAGCCGTAATATTGCAGATTCGTATCCACTTCATTGAGACCACAATATGAAATATTCATGTTATTTTTCGCCGTTCGAGTTAGCGGGACTGTTAGACCGTAGCTGTACTCCCGAGACTAACCTCAAAGATCAACCGTCATTGACCATCAAAAGCCAGCTGTGAGACATAAGGCGGCTTAAGTAGCGGTCTGTTCATAGTGGGCTATAAGTAACCACAAGATGTGATATATCATATGACTTAGCATGCTTTTGACTTGTGGGGTCTGAGTCTGAGCACCCAGTTACGAACGCGAACGACTGGCTGTTCAATGCTCACTAGCGATATGCCTTGGAGCTGAGTGTAAAAAACGGGAAACGATCAGCAGAATGAGCTGAAGACTTTTAGCGTCTTCTACTGATGATCGTCAGCGATCGACATCGGGGAGGCCGTTGGCAGCTTTCAGCTTTCAGCTTGCTTCTGCAGTGGATCACCGACAATCAGGACCGCAACGGGCTGTCATGTCTTACCACTCACTGACTCTATTGCTTGTACCCTGGGGACTATCGGTGCAATGGAAGATGGGAGAAAGAAGTCTTTGTTGATGATTGTGGCTGCTGATTGAGGCACTGGGCCTTTGTGGTTTTCAGACGTATATAAGGGCTATGGTCAGGTCAAACAACCCAAATGTAACTTCTCAACTACAGCAATACACTGCCACAATCTCCCACCTCAAGCCTTCGCTATTATTCTCAACTTGAAAGACAACTCTCGTTCACAATGGGTTTCACGTTCGACGGCGTTAAGAGAGACGGGAACGACGCTTACTACTACAACGATGGCGACGTTGAGCACATTCGCATTCCCCTTTCTAGTCAATGCTTAGGCGACCTGCAAATGAGCCACGAGCAGCTCGAGGAGTGGTTCAGCATCACCAACGGCACGCTACCTAATCTCCCAGCCTACTACATCAGCCCCCGTCTTGATAGCACCTGGGTTGACTATTATTACAACGGTAGCGGCAGGGGTTGGTGGAAGGTCACTGGAGATATTGTGGTTTATAAGCCCATTGAATGGGTCCCGTCTGTTGCTAGAATCAGAGATTTCCCCAAGAACAGCATCGTCACGACCATCGAGAAGGAACGGGTCGAGACAACCACATCCAAGCTGTTTGCGAAAGCAGAGTTCGCTTTGGAGATCTCGGGCGGGGGAAACTACATGGGAATGAAGGCTGAAGCCAAGGCAACGGCGTCGACAGGTGTGGAGTGGGAAAGAAACGTCAAGAATGAGGATAAGTACACGCAGAAGGGCGTGGTTGGCGACGTACCACTTGTCGAGGTTGCAGTTGGGCTCATGCTCCGTGTGGAAGAGGTCTACACTCATAACATCGATATCTGGGTCGATGACCGCGGCAAGTCGGATTCCATGGGATGGGATGGTGGCCCCGGATGGCACGACATTTGGATCCCAGCCCGAGCACTCAGCAGAGCGGGTGGCCTCCAGTTCTCGAACATTGCTATGTCTGGCACCGGACATTCGAGTGGACTCTATATCCAGACACTCCCTGTCTTTAACGAAAAGAAGGAGTTGACAGATATGCACATTGCTCTGAGCAACGTCGGTTGGACCGACTGGTATGCCTACACGGTTGGAAGGAAAGGCAAGAGCTCAGGCGGACGACAGCTTTTGGCCTACCCCAACTACAACCCATCTACCACTCTGATGCCACTCAGTAAGACGCCAGCCAAGGTCGAGTGAAGGAACACAGGAGGACTAGCAGGTCGTGACTCGTTAGATACCTAGACACTCTTTTACACCACGGCACAGTCCTTACTACACTTAATAAGTGATAACAAAGATCATTCATCGGTTAATATGAAGTCAGAATCCGTGATGCCCTATTAAGCTGACGTAGACCCTTGGTAAAGATTGACGCGCAGTTGCAATGGACGTAAGATCATCAATGCCATGAATCCATTGAATGCTTGATCGAGATAATCTACGTAATAGTCGCTGATGCCGTCTTGGCACGTCCCACATTCGGGCTAATGTGCGAGACAAGGCTCAGCTGTGATAAGTCACCTTCTTGCAGAAAGTGCACGGTAGCCCCCTAACACTATGTGTCGATCAATATACCTAGGAAGAGCTCAGACGTATATAAGGACACTATCGACTGTCTAGGTCTCTACATTCTCCACCCTTTGAATTATCCAGGTATCCTCCCTTCGAAACACATCGCCGCCAACAGCCGGTACAGGGGACACAAGTGGAATATGACGATCTATTTTCCTTTTTCGTTTCTTCGCTTTCTCTTCTTGCTTTATTTCTGCCGTCTTTCACTGTCGTTGCACCGCCAGCAGCAGCAACTCTTGCCTCAGGAGACGAGCAATGATGAGCTTATGATTATCGGCGTTCGTGGACAGTGGCTTGGCCTATATCCCAAGCATATCGCTATCCAAGACCCTCAAGGCAATCTGAAATGGACTTGGTACCTGGGTATGGACGACCAGAAGCATATTTCTAAGAAGGTGAAAGATTGCATTAACGATTCGCAGTCGATCACAGAAATCAAGCGGGCAGCCAATGGCGACAAGGTTGTCGCCATCGTTGGGAGTGCAGCAATCGTCTTTGACATGCCATCAACATCGAACGACTTTATACCTCGAATTCGGTTTGCTATTTGTGTAAGCGAATCTCACACGTTGGAGTTGTTACCACATGACTTCCTCGCCGTGGCGACATCTGGGCAAGCTCAATCGGACGGGATCGATATCTACGATCTTCATACCTCTGCTCCTTCGATCGACAGGCCAGATCCACCTCCTGCACAGGCCATCAAAGGATTTCCGGCGGTACACGGTCTACTGTGGGATGAGGAAGATCAAAAGCTCTGGGCAGTGGGTAATGATAAGTCTCCAGAGGCCGATGAGCCTAGCCAGGGAGTGCTTCGTGGTTTTACTTTCGCCCCAGACCCAAGCCGAAGTACCGTACTACACGCCTCAAAAGGCGACGAATTTCTGATGGGCAAACCAACTCGTTTGACTGTTGAGTGGGGATCAGCCACAAAATGGTGGAATGGCCCTCATGACCTCGTTGGTGTCCCATATACTCGAAAAGTCCTCGTTACTACTGATCTGCGCGTCTATGGAGTGGATCTCCGATCGCGAGATTTGCTGGATGAGTCCGAGGTGGACAAAGTCTTAGCAGGCTTCGCCCCGGAGGGTGATCGGCATGGCCTCCCCCAATCCGACATCAAGGGCTTGAGCATCAACGGACAAGGCCGGGTCTTGTATGTCCAAGCAGCATGGAAAGAATATTTCGGCGATGCTGTGTGTGTGATTGATGGAGCTCATAGAGTCACCCGGGTGAACGTAGGTAGTGTGTATAAGGCACGTTGGTTTGCCGAGGTTCCAGGATGGCCTGCCGCTTGAGAGATGCAGGCATTGAAGGTTAATTGACGGAACCAATGCTCTTTCTCATGAAGCTTGACGTGGCTGCCCACCGTGCTACCCTACTTTGCTGGTCATTGCAAAAGGCTACCAGCACTGGTTAATCTACCACTTGACGCTGTCTAACACTCTGATACTATGCCATACTGAAGTCTTTTACTTAGCATCTCTAAAACACTTGTTGAGAGAGTAGACCCGCCCACCAACACCAAATCTTATTCCCTGGTTCCTTTGTTGCCCCGGCTCCCGTTTTATTCTTCCGATGTTGTTACCCTGCTGGACACAGACCACCTTGCAAGTCGAAGTATCCGGAGCAGGGCTACTACCTCATGAAACCTCCACGGCAGTTGATAACGAAACCAGCTCAGTGAGCCTATGGATACTTCAAAGACCACTCAGCTTCACAGGCGTCTCTAGACGGTTATGTCAACCTCTTACTCTTTAGATATCCCTAGGCAATGTGCCTCGAGCCTCAAAAGAGTAAGGCTATAATGGTTGCTATTGATTCTTAGTCACCTACCTACTTGAAACTATTACCAACACCTCGAGGTTTGATAAGACTGGTTAAAGTTCAATTATCATGAACCTGCAATCCCCTTGACTAAGAGAACTAATATATCGCCCAAGTACCACAGGCTGCAGAGTATCTAAACGCTCTAGCCCCTTGTAAACTAGGTTGCCGTTGCAGAGCCAAGCACATTATTTTCTGACACATTTCTCTAATCGTCATTTGGGAAACATACGTGCATTCAGGCTCAAATGTCTTACATCGATGTAGCATTCGCTGACAGTCCAGCAAGTTCCTGGATCCATTGCCAAGATGTAGCGGGTTCCCATTCGCGCGGGTTTAGAGATTTTCGTAAACGTTCATTGCCATTGTGAGGAAGCTCGTCATTTAAACTCAATTTCGAGTATTTATCCGGACCTCCAACGCGAGGCCAAGCATTTACCCCGCAATCTCGTACTTGTGGGGGAATAGGCTGATGTGTCAAGGGTGAAAGCTAGTCTAACACATCATTGCGGCAGTTGAGTCGAGAGTGAAAACGACTATTTAAGAGTCAGGTAGTGTCCGATTTGAAACATCAGCCAGTCACCTGCTTCCTTCTTCGAGCAGATCATTAGACCCCTTCCTCTTCAGAGCACCATGAGATCTAAGCTATTACTCTCAACAGCCTGGCTACTTCTCTTGGGCAGCACAGGCTTGGCCACTGACTGTCCACTCGTCACCACCCGGTGGACCGCAGATCCATCAGCCCACGTCTTCAACAAGACGCTATATATCTACGCGTCCCATGATGAAGCTTCCGGTGTCGTCTACCCCGGTGATGGAGGCGCATATGCCATGAGAGACTACCACGTGTACTCGACGGAGAAGATCTATGGGTCATTGGTAGTCGATCATGGCGTCGGCCTCTCCGTCGATGACGTCCCCTGGGCTTCTCATCAGATGTGGGCGCCTGATGCGGCGTACAAGGACGGCAAATACTATCTGTACTTTCCTGCCAAGGATAAGGACAGTATTTTCAGAATTGGCGTCGCTGTCTCATCTGACCCGGGTGGACCTTTCAAGGCCGATAAGAGCTGGATCCCCAACACATTCAGCATGGATCCCGTCAGTTTCGTAGACACCGACGGTAAGGCATACCTCTCGTGGGGTGGTATTCAAGGTGGACAGCTCCAGAATTGGCAGAACAAGAACAAATATGATCCAAACGGCAAGGAACCACCCAACGGAACTGCTGCCTTGAGTCCCCAGATCGCAAAGCTCAGCAAGGATATGCACAAGCTGGCAGAAAAGCCACGAGACGTGAAGATCTTGGCCCCAGAGACCGGCAAACCCCTTCTCTCCGACGACAAGGCTCGACGTTTTTTTGAAGGCCCATGGCTGTACAAGCGTGGCAAGCTGTATTATCTCATGTACTCAACCGGCGAGACACACTACTTAGTCTACGCTACTTCCAAGAGCCCTTATGGTCCTTATACCTACCAAGGTCGAATTCTTGAGCCTGTGGACGGATGGACAACTCACGGCAGTATCGTCGAGTACCAGGGGCAATCGTGGCTCTTCTACCATGATGCCAAAGCATCGGGCAAGGACCACCTCCGCCAGGTAAAGGCCAAGAAGATCTGGTATGATAGCAAAGGCAAGATTCTGACCAAACGTCCTTGATTGACGCATGCCAAATGGGTGTTAGCCTTTCCAAAATAGAGCGCACTCAACTCGTGCTATAGCTGGAGGCTCCCCTTACAATAGCTAGATAGTAAATCGTTGAGTATTATTGCAAGAATTGCTGTTCTAAACTGCCAATAATGTTAGTTGCTTCAGCTCGTGACACGTAAATCCTAGATATTAACCAAAATCGTTGGTGTCATGTAAGCTTCTTCCCGGCTGCAAACATCTAGTCTCCCCTCTGTATATCATCAACTGAGCATACCACAGACAGAGGACTAATTAGATATCTATAGATTGAAAGAAGAGTTTCATTTAGCAATTGACATCACCCTTTCTTCTGCTATGAACTCCGGATCCCAGCTTGGACCAAAGCCGATGAATCATTCCTCATATTATGCACCCTCACGATCAGCAGCGTTGAAGTTCAAGATACCACCACATCCCGATAGTTAGCGCTACTAGTTGCGCCTGAATCATGTATATCCAAAAGTATGAGGCACTACAATGGTACCATCAGCATGATTCCATTCAATAAGCCACATTGGCAGGACAACCTAAACCTCTTGTCAGTAGAAGACAGATTCTGAGCACGGTAGTTGCAGAGATAGCTAGCACAGAGCCAGACGACCGAGGCGTGATAACAAGTCACTTATATGCAGACATTTCGCGATGAATATAAACTTGTCAATTCTGTTCAGCATCCATCTTCAACTTTATGTCGACGCGAGATTGAAATTGAAAATCACGCTACTCGCACTGAACTGCTTTCCGAGCCTCGATGGTCATCAGACCCTTCTATTTCTTGTTTGAAACGTCTGCCAAACTGTTAGCATTGCTTTATGAGAATAGAATAAGACGAATTAGATCACATGGGGTTTATCTTACTGAACTGGAAATGGATGATGTCTCCATCCTGAACAACCTGAAGAGAACAAAGTCAGCATCTGCGTCATCAACGAAAGGCGCGTACCTACATAGGATTTTCCTTCTTGTCTATATTTGCCTGCGGCCTTGATTGGGCCCATGGACTTGTTGCCCTCACAGAGATCGTAGAAGTCTTGGTAGGCGACCACTTCAGCTTTGATGAAACCTCTCTCAAAGTCGGTGTGAATAGCACCAGCAGCCTGCGGTGCAAGACATCCTCTGGGGATAGTCCAGCATCTGATCTCCTTCTCGCCAGCTACATACAAGTTAGTGCCGGCATCACACAAGAGCGGTAATGGGTTAACAAACCGGTGAAGTAATATTGCAGGCCGAGCTTGGTGAATCCTTCAGTGATGATCTTGTCCAGCTTCGACTTGACCTTGCTCTCCTTGAGGAACTCAGCCAGGGCATCTGGATCATCCTTCATGCTGTGAACCTTCTCCTCATACTCCACAGAGAAGGGGATGATGTCTCGGGGGCTGCCTCCGTGTTCGGTAACCCACTTGGCGATGGCGGGGAGATACTTGCTCTTCTGCCTAAGGTAGTCCTTCATCGTCAGGTTGACGAGGTAGATAATGGGCTTTGTCGTGATAAGCTGTATCTTCTCATTGATAAGAGCAATCTCGGCGGGCGTCCAGCTTCCGTCTCTGACTGGCTGATCTTTCTCCAACATCTGTTATTGATTGTGAGTATACTTCATCCTATGGACAGCCAACCTTAGACTCACTTCTCTGATCTTGGTCGTTGTCTCGTAGAAAAGAGGCAGCATCTTGTACTTGCCGCCAGCTTTCTTGACGATCATCTCCTCAGCAACGATCTGCTTATCCAGAATGTCTAAGACAAAGAGTTAGCGGCCTACAAGTCAACTCAGTAAGGAACCACGCACCAAGATCCTTCTTGCAAAGTTCGCTTTGGATTGTGTCTAAGCAATGCATCTGTCAGTTCCATCCACTTTGCGAATAGAATAAATGTCAGCTTACTCAGATCTCTGACGGGATCAATCGAGTCATCGACGTGCAAGACTTGATCATTATCGAAGGCTCTGTCGAAGGATTTGATCAGTTTGAAATCAGAGCTACTTGATCATTGATGCCGTACCTGACAATGTGGAAAATGCCGTCAACGGCTTGAATATGAGACAAGAAGGCATTTCCAAGTCCCTCTCCTTGGGAAGCGCCCTTGATGAGGCCGGCGATATCGGTGACCTGAAGGTATGCGGGGTACATAGAGGGTGGCTTCCAGAGATCACAGAGAAAGTCCTGCCATTATATCAGCACCAGTCATTGGTAGAACCTTGCAGCTTCTCAACTTACATATCGAGCGTCAGGAACAGCGCATCTCGCCTCGTTGGGCTCAATGGTACAAAAGGGGTAGTTCTCTGCAGCGGCGCTCTGTTCGGTCAAGAGGTTGAACAGACTCGACTTTCCCACATTAGGTAACCCCACGCATCCCATCTTGAGGTTCTTGCGAACCCTTCCAAAGGCGACAACATTGTCGATAACGGGCTCGGGCTTCTTAGGGGCCATTTTCCCGGTATTTCTCAGATGAACAGCGCTTTTTGCGATGTAGAAAGATGACTCTTCGAGGTCGGAGAAAATAAAGGATCCTTTGGCAAAATCTTCAAAAAATGGCCTGATAGCCCACTTAAAAGTCATGGGTATGTGGTGTTCTCGACCGTTGGTGATAAGCATATGCCACAAGAATTAATTGCAACCAAAAAAGATAGCAAAGTAAGTAAAGAGTTTCCTCTCTTAATTACTGCGAACCGAAACTATGGTTATTTGGAGTTAAAAACAATTCTTGGACTGACAACTTTTGTTCCTGTGCTGGAATATCTGGCTAAATCATTAGTTTAAAGGCGGAGTAATAATAACATAACCAAAAGTTCTTGTTTGCACTTCTTACTTGAGTGTATGGCTGCTAGTCTGGGACTGCAGATTTCTATAACTGGTGACTATAAACAAGCTACATCTAATCAGGATTGCTAGTCTAGTTGTTTGTAAATACCAAGATGTGTTATAGACCCTTGTCTAAGCCGGAACAGCAGTGCGATTGGATCGCTAAGCTTTAAAATAAGCGGAGATAAGCGATAAGGCGTAGTAGTTATAACCATTGAAAGATAATAGAGAAAGTATTTCTATCCATAGAGAACCAAATGTACATAGCGCAGGTTCTCTTTTTCCTTTTTCTCTTACATGCAACCAAGGATCAGGCACCTTAGCCAATGGCCTATTATGCTTAAAATCCCAGCAAGGTATGCCTCAATTTTAATGGCCATGAATCAAGACGGGTAGTTTCCGTCCTTCACCTTATCTCCGCCATAACTTCCGCGTGAATATCCACAAACCAGAGACATATTATGCAATCAGCACATGTAAGCTTGTCTGCAAGGTCCGGTAGTTACCGCTAGAGTTGATTATAAGCTTATTGGTTTAAGGACAGATTAGGTCGGTTAATCGGCAGAAGATCTCTCCGCAACGGGCAGGTGGCTAAGTGCCGAATGTCGGCGGTCTCGTGTACTCGCACGGGGCACGTTGCCCTCAATGGAAGGTACCAGGATTATTCCCGACCACTGGTTTTACACTAAGATACCTAGGGAACAGAGACCGGCGAGAGCTATCCACCAATGGTCTAATGTGGCAGGTCGTGGAATCGGAATAACATGACTCAGGTACGACGACTGTACTGTCACGATAGATGAGGCATATCCGTGCCCTTGATGCATTGAACCTTTGCTATGAGTGTACGGAGTTATGGTGCGGATGTGGTAACGATCGCCAGAAGCATAGGAAGACCGCATTGTAGTGATAGCTTAGCAACATATATATATAGCATTGCACTGTCTAGACTTTGGCTTGTTATCTCAACTCCTCCCAGTTCTTTTCAACTATCATCACTGCTATCATGGCTTCCAAACTCGTTCTCGGACTTCTACTCGGCAGTGCCGCCGCTCACCTCTCATCCCGAGAGAGCCTTCCCCCACGCTGTGCCATCACCGATCCCACAGCCGAGCAAATCAGCCATGCACAGAACTTGAAGAAGATCGAGAGCATCTCCAAGACCGCTGCTGCCTCTATCTCTGTGGACACCTACTTCCATGTCGTCTCCTCCTCTGCCTCAAAGTACATCTCCAAGCAGCAGCTTCAAGATCAGCTCGAGGCCATGAACAATGCATATGGGTCTCATGGTGTTACGTTCAATCTGGTTGACACTACTTTCACGACCAACGCCAACTGGGCTGCGGGCAACGGCGAGGTTGCCATGAAGAGACAGCTGCGCCAGGGAGACTACAGCACCCTCAACCTGTACTTCACTGACGTTGCTAAGCTCGACGGCCTTGAGGCTCTCGGTTACTGCTATTTCCCCGAGCCCAACGTATCGACTGGATCCCAGACCTTTATCAAAGACGGCTGCGTCATCGTCGCCGAAACTGTCCCTGGGGGCACTGCTGAGCCTTACAACCTGGGCGGAACTGCCATTCACGAGGTCGGTCACTGGTTCAACCTCTTCCATACCTTCCAGGATGGCTGCACCGGTGGAGATCTTGTCAGCGACACCCCTGCCCAGGCCAGCCAGACAAGTGGGTGCCCTGCACGAGCGGACACCTGCCCCAACCAGCCTGGTGATGACCCCATCCACAACTACATGGATTATTCTGATGAGTATGTTGAGACAAAACATGGAGCTTTGGACACCGCTGACAAGTTTTCTAGTGTATGCTACGAAGAGTTTACGCCTGGACAGCAGACCCGCATGCACACCGCCTGGACAACCTACCGAAAGTAGATCCGGTGCAGACCATCGAGATACTATGACAGAATTGTGGAAGCCAAGTAGTCAGCGATTTTGGGTTATGAGTTGCATGACTTTTTATTGTATATATAAACATTGTACAAAGATGAGAGCTAAGCGTTGATACCTCTTTATTACGGCAGCAGTATCTTTGAGCAAGACTTTTTCACGTGTGATATTCTCTACGTCATAGGTTAGAGCCCTTGTTGCCTCGGGTATCAGCTATGACAAACTAATGACTGACCCGGGGCAATAATAAGGCTGGTAAAAATCTCCAGCCGCTCTTCCATCTAGATGCCCGCTCTGACCCTGCCTTTCCGGATGACGGAGATCTGCGCAGTCTGTGCAAAATCTATCAGGATGAGACTGGCGGAACGAACATGCCCATGCACGAAAGGCCCGCTTTTCTGCCTGCTGATCAATAGGTTATCCACCGTATACGAAAGGGCGAGTTATGGTTACGTCCTGGGCAGCTGCTGCACTGGGACGAGTTGCCGCAGAGAAGGCTCGGCGAGCCAAAAAACTGGGAGAATATAGAGACAGGCCAAATGCTGGAGCTCCGGGGTATTCCTGAGATTCGTAGAACGAGTGCTTGTTTGATCGGGACACCGGAGAAGAATAATCCTAATCCTAACCTGTGGGTAGACTGTGATGTGAATGGATTGACAGACCTAGTCAAATTCTTATAATACTTAGCAGTATAAATCTGTCCGCTGTTTCTATCAAGTGAGGCTCGTAGAAACCAGACGAGCACAATAAACAATACATCGAAGAAAGACTGGAGCGAACCAACAACATGTATTTCAGCTACTTCTCCCTACAGGCCTGCCTGTTGAGTTTCCCATACCTCTCATTCCTACCCTTGACAACTAATTACAATATCTAGAGCGGCCAGTTCCATTTGTGGTTCTCCAGACTAACCCCTGGCTTAACTTGAGCAACTGTCGTGCCTCACTGAGTAATATCTGAATTGTCAGATACCACCACGAGGGGCTTTTCACACTGAATATGTCTAGTTACAAGCACCGGTAGCTTTTGCGTTTGCCTTGTTGCCCTGCCCTCCCTGATGATGTCTGGCAGAAAGATCTCGCTTGTTGTTGCACGCCGCGTTGTTGTTGCTTCCGTTGGCGGCGTTGTTGTTCCCGTTGGCTGCGTTGGCATTAGCGTTGGCGTTGCCATTGTTGTTGCCGTTGTTGTTGGCGCTGGCAGCATTTTGAGCGTTGCCACCCTTGTTTTGTCCGCCTTGGTGGTGTCGGGCCTCAAGTCCCCGCTTGTTGTTTCCATTGCCGTTCTTCTTGCCTCCTTGCTTTCCCTTTCCTCCCTGGTGATGACGGGTTTCAAGCTCCCGCTTGTTGTTGGCATTGCCGTTGTTGGCATTGCCGTTGTTGGCATTGCCGTTGTTAGCATTGCCAGCGTTGCCGTTGCAATTCGTAGCAGCCGCGGCAGCATTGGCGTTGCCGTTGCCACCTTGGCCTCCCTGGTGGTGGCGCGCCACGAGCTCCTCGTCTCTCTTGGCGTTGCATCCTCCATTATTGGCGGCAGCAGCATTAACATTACCGTTCTGGTTCTGACCCTGCTTCTGGTTCTGGTTGGCATTGTTTCCTTGACCTCCTTGATGGTGAGGCTGTATCTCGTTAGTCGTTAGGTCACCAGCAGTCACCGAGGTCACTTACCTCTCGTACTACAAGAGTGCTAAAGATGGGTAGAGCGCTTCCTGGGAGAGCTCCAGCTGCCATCAAGGCCTGGATGACTGTTAGTAGAGAAAGACAGGATTGGGACAGAAGCCATACTCCAAGTTTTCCAACACTGGGGAGTGATGCCCGGCTGTCACGGGAGAAGGCCTGGGCGGCAAGGACAGTGACGACGACGTTGGAGAAGTACATGTTGGATGGGATGTGGTATAGAAATTAAAAGGTGAATGAAATCTGACCAGCAGTATGAAGATGTAGAAAAGTCTTGAATAGAAAGGACTAGCCTTGTGTTGGAAAGAGAGGTAATAAGAAAAGACAAGGAGATGTTGCTTCAAGCAAGGCTGTTGAGTTTGAAGAAGTGAAGTTGAGTTGGTTGATGAGAATAGTTCTTGCAGGAATATTCCCAGCTTCTTATAGTGTTCATCTCAACTCTTGGTTCTCTCCATCCCACCTCCATTGCTTCTTGGGATGGATTTCCCGTCCTCGCGCCAGGGGTTGTAAAACCCCAGATACCAAAAGACAAGACCGCAGCTGTCTGAGGTCGGTGCCGATTTGCCGCATTCCCAGTTCTACACAACATCTCGAGAGAAGCGCCCTTCTTGATGCTTCTGTCTGGCTAAAGGAACCATACTAGCCGCCTTCTACCACGCTTCAGAGCAAAGGTCTCTAGGAGTGGCCAATCACGGAACTGATGTGCCGGGTGAAACCCACGATGGTAGGCTCTTCTATAGATAGTGACATATGGCCACTATGAAAACTATCTCCAGCGGCCACTCATTGGTGGAAGTAGGTCGGCCGCCCAAGTTTCAACCGTTTCAAGAGGCTGGGGTGCCTCACCAACAGCCCCTGTCGGATCTACTACACCAAGTGCCTCACGCTGGCTGAAAATACCACCTACCCCGTGTTACAAGCAATTACCCCAACAATTCATCAACCAGTCTTTTTTTTAAACCTGCGGGATGCAACATCCTCTTGTCGCTCTTCGGGATGCTTACTCAACCATGAAACCAGCAAATGTTTTTAAGCGAGCTGCTATATGGCAATTTGACCTTAGCGCAACTCATTCCGCGTTTCGTCTTGGCGTTTCGATGGCGAGAATCTGGTAAAGCTGTTTCGCTAGCGACTCATCTTCGTCTCGAGCATTGATGACATACCCACAGGTCGGGAAGTAGGACAGATGCAGATGCTCATAGCCAACTGCAGGCTTTTGCGCCGAAATCCATACTTAGTTACTCTTTTGACTCCTCCAAACCCCGAAACGGAGATATACTTCACTCCCATTTCTCTCACCCATTTTTCCCTTCCTTACTTCTCTTCTAAAAACCTTTTTTCGTCTCCTTAGGTTTGCTGGCTCAAACCAACTTTTCAATCATGGACGCAAAGTACCGAGCGGTTCCTGACGAAGAGCACCAGACTTTCGAGAAAAGGTCTCTCCTTTCACCAATCGAGGAATACGCCAGAATTCCGCCTCTTTTCACACGCTACTCAACGCACCCTTATGTCATCTGGATATGTCATGGGTTACTGCTTTGCTTCTCCTTCACATTCTTTATACTTTCTTTACTTCTTCGCGCAAGCCATACACCGAATGGAATATGTTCTCAGCCGGAGTTCCCCTACTGTCAGTATGTTTCAGCCAAGTAGCTATTAGGGTCTAACATACAACAGCTCCAGCAGAAAGCGTGGCGAGCTTCCACTCAGTTCGATACAACATCACCCCAGCCTTGGAAATGTCGGAATACGTCGGATATGGCCCCGAGGTTGATAAAGCATGGAACCATGTCACATACGACGTTGGCGACCAGATGATCTCACGAGATGAGCTCGATCGGTTGGGCCTTGACACGTCATCACTCACTGTCAAGGATCCCAAGACAGGCCACGTGGGCTATCGTGTGGGAATACAAGTGTTCCATCAGCTTCACTGTCTTAATCTCCTTCGGCAGGAAACCTACAAAGAATACTACTCCACGACAGGAGGAGACATTGACGTAGAGCCAGAAGACTTGAGGGGCCATCTCAGTAAGTGCACATTCGGCAAACGTTGATCTGATACTAACATGACAACTAGACCACTGCATCGAGATCCTGAGAAACAATTTGATGTGCCAGAGCGACACTGGAGTCTTTGCTTTCAAGTATTACGACGGTTACGAAGGTCACTGGCCCGACTTTAGCACCCAACACACATGCCGAAACTTCAGTGCAATTCGGGATTGGGCGTTTCAGAACGCGGTTGTATTTGGTGACGAGGACTAAGGGTTCGCAGACAAAAGCACGTCATGTAGTATAGGACAACCAAGCTTGCTTAGGTGTTATCGATATGTTTCCTTCCTGGGCTTGATATTACAATGACTCATGGGCTACCAGTGTGTATTAATGTGCCGTGTGTGTTATTCCTGAAGTATATTTCGTTGTGCGAGTTTGCTATTCCTATTTGTTATCTTAAACTCCAGGGCAGGGCGATGAACTCTATCTGACATTGAAATGTATCGTGGGGTTGAGGAGGATGATAATTTGTACTTAAAAAATATCAGTCACGACCCCAGCTAGATTGAGCGGGAGAGGTAGCGTATAATTAGAACAAAGACGTAATAAATTATGCTCTTATCTCTACTATTTCGACATAAAAGTGGAAGCGAAGCAGAAAACATGTATTTCTGTGGTATTTTCATAGCAGCCCATGGTCTCTGAGATCATCAGGGAAGGGATTGGACAGCTGTCAAGGTCTTCTGAGAATTAATTACAGCTGCTTGCAGTGATAAATTGAAATTAAATCAGAATTACCGCATCAACGCAACGCGTAGCAATATGACGGATTAATAATATTCCACCCCACTGTTTGAAAGGACGAGGAAAGTCACTACCCTAGGTCTTGAAAGTCTGAGTATTTTTCTCAAGATAATTGAGAGTAGAAGTAGAGCAAACGACGGGGCTCTGTCTAGCAAGCTATAGCTTGTCTCTCTAAAGTTAAAAACGAGGAAAATTAATTAATCTGTTGCGTTGTTAGAGATTTCTAAGCTAGACATAGAGCGCGTACTTTTGAATTAACGTGCAACCATTACCTCGGCATACATAGCACCCCTCAATCTTTATGATGCAGCCAGACTGAGTCATACAACTAGACAATCACGTCACGCTTTTGGGATCTTCCTCATGTAACTCGCGATGAGTTTCTTTCAGGTACACACCCATTGTCGTCCTTATGTGACTGGAATAGTCTCGATTACTACGCGGCTCGCATTAGAAATTCGAAACAGGTTAGCATCGCCCAGCTCGAGTCCGGACTGTACAGTATCCGGATAATTCGTCACTGGAATAAGGGAAGGGAATGATATGGGATTAACAAAACGGCCCGCTCCGGCTCCTATCGGAACGACTCCGCGCAGTTTCTTCACGGGCACACGTGGCAAATGTGCTAGCACAGTGGGCACCCTTTCGAGCTAAAAACTAAACCTTCCAAAGTTCCAATAACTCGGGCCCTTGGCAGTCACGCCACCGTAACCAACATCTCGAAGTCCCGGAGCTAAATGGCTGATGTGAACCGTGAATCCGCCTTAGACTTCTTCGAGCTGATATCACAATTTGATCAAGATTCTCAAATCCTGCAAGTGTGAGGTTGAGGGACCACCGAGGCGCTTACCGTTGTGGCGCCTGCGTTTGCACTGAGTGGATGCTACTTCACCGTCGTTACAGCGCACTATATAACTTGGCGAAATCGTCATCGATATCTGTATTCACTCAACGTAATCTGTACGCGTACCATGAATCGGAAATCCGCGTGCTTGGCGTCTGAGGGCGTGGAGCTTGCCATGTCCACGCGAGAGGCTCTATGCAGAGTGAACTTCAAAAGACGATTCCTCTGCAGCTGGCATTGTCGAGCCTCGCCAAGTAACCTCTAGAACTCACATCATGGCTCATATCGCACTCTTGGTATGGCTCACAGCGTTGCTCGGCGTTGCGGAAGCTGCAGCTACTTGCACGGCCTTCTCAATTGACGGGCCCAATAAGGCGACTTTTGAGTTTTATCGGTTTTATGACTTTCGCAATGCTCCCACTTCAGACAGGATTCCCACCGGTGACCCAGCAGCCAAGGGCGGAAAGAAGGCTGCCACTCTGGAAATGGGTAGGGTGACCACCGATTCTTCATGGATGGACGATTGGAGAATTACCTCGGATTATCCGGGCCCGGCCAACGAGAAGTCTCTAGCACGCCACTACGTGCCCGATCACGTATTCATGGGTACGTAGTTTCTTCGACATCGCCAATACCTTCTTTATGATTTACTGATGCATAGTTCGTAGACAAACCGGAGGATGAGGCCCAGCTGGTGCTATACACAAACCGTCTGAGAAACGACACCCAGCAGGCAGGGGAAGTATACTTTAGCGAAGCTCTGGTTGAGTCCGTGTCTCTGCGGGTCTTTGCTCGCATCACCGGCGCCCCAGGTGCCGTGGCAGGCTTCTTCACCTACTTCAACGACACGCAAGAGTCGGACATCGAGGTGTTGACAAGGGACGAAGACAATTGTGTGCACTTCTCCAACCAACCTACCGAGAACACTACCACGTGGAGAACTATCCCGGGCACGACACACAACGAGACACGGTCTGGCTCTTTCCGAGACTGGACCGTCTATCGCCTGGACTGGCTGCGGGACCAGGGGCTGAGTGCATGGTACATCAACGGAAAACTGACCAAGACCTCGCGGGTCAATGTTCCCCTTACGCCGTCGACGGTCTACATCGACATGTGGAGCAGCGGTGGTAGCTTTTCCGGACGCATGGATCACGGCACTAATGCGACGCTGGAGATCCAGTGGATCCAGATGGCCTTTAACGCGTCTGGTGCTACGGCGGAGAATGTTCCCAAAGATAGGATTGTTTGCCCGGTTCAAGATGGCACGGCAGACCCGAGCTCGGCGGGTGCCAAGTCTGCTAGGGTGTTCGGGCAGTGGGCGTGGCTGTTGGTGGTTTCTGTAGTGGCAGGGATACTTTAGATGGGAGTGGCTTGGCAAGAAACGCTGTGCCTGAATACATTGTGCGTCTAC
This sequence comes from Fusarium nurragi, assembly GCA_012977755.1. Taxonomy (NCBI): domain Eukaryota; kingdom Fungi; phylum Ascomycota; class Sordariomycetes; order Hypocreales; family Nectriaceae; genus Fusarium; species Fusarium nurragi. The sequence continues at coordinate 34,222 of JAALXI010000181.1, read as the reverse complement.
GTCATACCCCAGAAGAAGCTTAAATTCACGTATGGTAATTTGAAGATTCCATGGAACTTTCCAAAGATCCCGTCATGGCAATAAAGTTTCAACGCCAATTTTCATATAACCCCGGGGAATGCCGGTGCCCTCAGCCGAAGCGTGAAACTAGCTGAGGGTATTTGTCACTCCCATGTCTTGGGTTGCGGGTTTTGCCTAGCGCAGCTGATCCAACATTGATCGACCGATCGTCTCGGGACTTTTGAGCAGGTGCTAGCTGCTGAAGAGCGGAGCACACCATCAGTACGTAGAGAGGCTACAGTGGAGTGATGCGGTTAGCCAGGAACAACCCCCCTGATGAACCCTGATATGTGCAAAGCAATAAGTGATTGAGTTTGAATTACTGCCCGTGACGTACTTGACTATGGAGTAGCTACCCAGTATGTACGCAAGAATTATTAAAACCAGCAAAAACTGTGAACAATGGAAGAAACCGTACGTTGAACCCGTAAGCACCTATCCCACCACCCAAAACCAAACAAGACAAATGACCCCTGTGACCACGTTACGCACTAATATCGGTCCCATTGGCGCGTAGAAACCGACACAAGTCTCGGCAGCTATCCAGTAGCGTCTTCTGCGGCTTCCAACCCAGCTCAGTCATGGCTCTTCGAGGATCCGCCACGCAGACACCCACGTCGCCCTCGCGCCGCCCGACTCTGACCAGGGGGATATCTCGGCCCGAAGCGGCTCTCATGGCATCGACAACTTCATAGACAGTCTGGCCAGTACCAGTTCCGATGTTGAAGGTCTGGAAGCCTCGTCCCTCCTTAACGGCCAATGCAGCCAAGTGGCCCCTGGCGAGATCCGAGACATGGATAAAGTCTCGGATGGCAGTGCCGTCCCGGGTATCCCAGTCTGTGCCGAAAACCCGCAGGTGGTCCATTCCGCCAAGCATCACCTTGAGCAGGACGGGCATTAAATTGGTCGGTGCAACGCGTGGGTCTTCGCCAAGACGGCCGGAGTCGTCACAGCCGATGGGGTTGAAGTAGCGTAGTGCTATGACGGTCCACTCTGGATCTGCCACGGCTAGATCAGCCAAGATGGCCTCGCAGATCCATTTGGTTCGCCCGTATGGATTGGTGAGACCCGTACATCCGGACAGGGTAGTGCGTGCCTGGCCATCAACGTCGCGCCATTCGGTTGTGGTGTGAGCGCAGGCCTCTTCCACCAGCCGACCGCCTTCGTCAGCGAGGGAGCCATATACTGTGGCTGAGGATGAGAATACAAGATACTTGATGTTAAAGCTCGACAGCGTAGTGCAGAACCGGATAAGTCCACCAACGTTGTTGTCGTAGTACTTCAGCGGCTGCTCAATGCTCTCCGAGACGGACTTGTACGCGGCAAAATGTATAACGCGCTTGATCTTTGACCCAGAAGGCGTTGCGTAGAGAGCCAGAATCTCCTGAACTTTAAGGTCGTCCCTGAAATCGGCCTCGTAGAAGTGAAGATCCGGACGGCGCGCGAGGGCACCAAGACGCTTTTCTGCCATGTCGTTGATGGTGTCTAGGACTCCCACAAAGGCGTTGCTGAGGTTGTCGATAACCACGACATTGTGCCCATCCTTGATGAGCTCCCATGTTGTGTGGCTGCCAATGTAGCCGAGGCCGCCAACTACCAGCACGTACTCATCAGGTGCAGCTGCAGGAGCTGCAGGGGAAGGGGGTCCGCTGAAGAGAACGTCACGGTCGGTGCCTGGGGTGCTAGGAGGCGAGGAGTTCAAAGACTGGAAAGACGGAGAGCGGGAGGGAAAGGAGAACCCAGGATCAGTCATGGGTGTCTCTGTGCCAGGAGAAGAAACGAGCGATTCCATCGTGTTTGGACGAAGAGGATACATGGAGTACGTTTGAGTGAGTGTGAACAGGAGGAGTCTCTTCGAGGCCGAGTGATGATTTCTGTCTGTAAGATCAGAGTCTTGTGTAAGTGAGGCGGTTGAAGTGTGTATTATATACTCTCGGCTTCTCATCAACCCTCTGAACGGTCTCAGCGTGCTAAAAGTAATGCGTCTAGTAAACAAGTCCGAGAAAATCTCAAATGTCCCTCAACTGTATCGTGAGGTTGTCCCAGTGCCGAGTGATACCGACACAACTCGACTCCGTAACAGCAAAACCTGTCATCTAGTTTCCATCGTGATCGCAACACCAGATCTGGTTGTTGCCGCGGCCGCTTGGCTTGAACAACGGCTTATGCCCCCACGGTGAAGCCGGTGAGCCGCGAGTAAGGTAGACGCCATTAAGACTCAAGTTTGGTCTGTGGACTCGAAGTCAAGTAGTGTCTATCTAACAGGTATGGTTGTGTGTAATTCTGTCAAGATTCTAGGAACTTTCCACCAGGTGCACGGGCGTGGGTTCCATGAAAGCCGATGCAAGACTGTTGAATGCCGATGGCATCTCGGTACTTGACCTAAACAAGAGTGGTTACCAAGTGTTTGAACCTCTCATGTATATTGAGAAATCCCGAAAGAAGTCGCGTTCTAGACTGACATTAGCCATATCTTAGCTGGACGCCCGGTGTTGTAGATAAAATTGAGTTGACGTACACAATCATACCCCGTTCCTGGACCAGTCGTCTCCTAAAAGAATACCCGTGGATATGGGGAAGCGGCTCTGGACTAGAATGTTCAGCCGCTAGACTGTACCATGCCCCACTTGTTCAAGTGCTAGCAAAGTCAATGACTGCATATTCTTCGGTAGCTTGGACTACTTCGCACTAAGACGTTTTGTTTAGCAGGGGAATTCCATCGTAGGGTATTCTCCGTTGCAAAACGGAAAATTTGCAAGATGATGTCTAGTCTCGGTCCCAGTTCAGCTAATTCCCCCAAAGCGGAACTACGGCATCGACCGACTTGGCGGCAAGTTGATCGATCTAACTTACAAGGATGCTTTTAGTCTTGTGTTGTTAATGCTATAGCAAGCTCACTTATAATGTCCGTCTCTGTTATCCTCTGCGCCTATCGTCACAAACCCTTCCCCCACTCAATTCCTTCACATTCTTTCCATCTCAGCTCATTAAGCCTTGGTTCAGTGCAGCCCATCGTTCGCATGGCCGCCAACAGCAACAACCCGTTTCGCAGCACCCAAGATCCGTCGTATGAGGATCTCATTTTGCCCTGCAATGCCAGGCTAGATCCCTCAGTTCCAGCCCTTCAAGCTCACCAAGGACTGGTTCCCAGCCCTTCCGCTCGTTATGTAAATGACCCCTTTGCCACTCCTCCAATAGCGAGTCCTGCCATCAGTCGTGTGTCTACGCCTCCACCCGCCATCTCCTCAGACCGGACTGCCCGTAAGGTTGGCATCTATGGCCCCTGTGTGAGCTCTGCGTCCACATCTGAGAACACACTCAAAGGCTTCGTTGGGAAAGAGCTCATCGCCGCCATCCCCGATGCTTCGGAGAATGAAAAGCCAGTCTCTGGTAGCGGGAAGCGATCGCTTTGGACGCGATTCTGGCGTGCACTGGGAAACCAGTTCTCCCCCAAGGCTTTCTGGGAACTCATCAACCCCATGGAGTACATCTACCCCATGACACGCAAGAAAGGTGCTGCGCTTGCACTAGTCATGGCTTGCGTGGCTGCCCTTGTTGTCTCGAACTGGGCCACGCATTGGATGGAGAAGGCAATCAACCAGACTCGGAGATACATGCTTCCTGTCTTGGTTATCGTGCTCACCCTGGAGCCTCTCATGTTTCTCATCATCTTGTCCATTGCACGGGTTCCACCGTATAATCCGCCAACGACAAGCCTTTCGCAGACTGTTCAAGAGGAGATTAGTGAAAAGAGCCCAAGTGACATCGAGCGAGGAACCACTATCACAACTGCTTCTGGGGCTTGGGAAGCCGCTTTTGTGATTCCGTGTCATAACTCAGATCGCGAAGCTCTGCGGAAAGTGATTGAATCCGCGTACCCTTATTTCCGCCCGCAAGACATCTTCGTGGTCGACAACGGTCGATCTAGGCACCCAACAGATCTCTCATTCCGGCATTGGCTCAAATCCCTTCACCCTGATATCGTCTACATGTGGTCCCCAATTGGATCTAAGAATGCCGCCCAGCTTGTTGGTTCCTTAGCCGCCAGGGACTACAAATACATATTGACAACGGACGATGACGTCTCTCTTCCTGATAACTACCGTCACCCTGTCCATCTGATGAACAGCCAGTTACGCGCTGTGGCTTTCCCTCTCAAGGGCATTGATGCAGACGGCAATACTTGTCTTGGCATGGTCTCTTGGCAAGACTGCGAATACCGTATGGCTGGCCTTACTAAACTGGCTGAGGACCGGACGTGTGGTGTGAACTTTCCCCACGGCGCCGGCTGGTTTGTGGACCGGGATATTTTCGTGGAACTTCTCTCCAAATACCATCCCATGGACTTTATTGCCGAGGATGCCAATGCTGGTTTTGCTATTATGCGGCTGGGGAAACGCATTGCCTTTGACGCCCAGGTCACGCTTGCAACAGAGGTTCCCTCGACTGTACTCGGCCCTGGTCTAAACTGGTGCAAGCAGAGAGTCAAGTCATGGGAAATGGGTCGACACAGCCTTATCTCGAAGTTGATCCGCCACCTGTTCAGACTGAACGGCCAACGGACCATTGCGGGCATTCTGATGCAAAAGTTTCTTTTCCTTTATACTCTGGCCTGCCTCGTCATTGACTGGGTCCGCATCCCTGTCTTGGTTGCTCTCGGAGCCAACAAAGACTACTGGATCTTCTTCTTCAGTCTTGCCTTTGTGGCCTCCCTCCCTCCCCTTTTCTATAACTACCTCAGTTGCCGGCGCCGTCCAGACATGCGTATTGGTCTTGCCACTATTGTGACCTACCCCGTCTACAAGCAACTCTACAGCTTTATCTCGGTCTTTGGTGCCGTCCGGTGGGCCCTATTCTACATCGGCGGACACGTTCGGGCCAAGCCTATCCGCAAGATGCTCGATGATGGCGATGATGCTTGCTTCTGGCTCGACCCCAGATTCGAGACAAATCCGGCTTGGCTGGCAGATGAGAAGGAGCAAATGCTGGAAGCCGAATCAGCTATGACTGTTGTTATGGAATCGACCCCTGCTTTACCACATGGGCTGTAGTAAGTTTTATGGGTAGTTATATTAATCAATAGCCTTTCTTTTGTATTAGATCACTCTTAGAATGCTTTTATAGAAATTTGCATTTAATGTATATTGTCTTCTCTTTCGTTTTGTTATTCTCCAGTGCATAATATCTCGATTTACAGATATTAATTCTGCATCTGTATGAACTGGCAAGGCCCTCGCTGCTCTGCCAAGAGCTGTGCCGCTGGGGGGCATAGTCTAGTCTGGACCTGGGAGTTGACCCGATGCGCCGTCTACTAGGCCGCCCAGCAATAGGATGTTACTCTGCATAAATAAGTCTCTGCCTTTCTAATCAAGTTAGCATCTCCATTTCTCATGCATCTAGAACCGCCTGACCACTGAAAGTAGTTCCCCATAAAGTAAAAACACACCGGCTCGCTTCTTTCACGTATATACAAGACCGACCTGGCCAATAATAGCTCTTTTACTTCCTTTGTGCCTATTAAGGCTATAATAAAGTCGCCTCAGAGGTGAACATCCCTGTATTCTCTAACACCATATAAATATGTCTCTTGTAATATGACTGTTGAACCGGTACACCATTCTGTTCCCCCACTCACCCTCGTCCTCTACCTCGTAATGCATTTCATTCCAGCTATCGTAACGCTACTGGCCTTGGGAGACTTGTCACTCGCCTGGACCCAAGACCGTAACGGAGTATGGACCGCGAACGACACCTGGTACTGGATTCGTGGTGGTAAATCCAATCCCGACTCAGGATCATGACAAACTACACTTATTTGGCTTCTGACACATGGTGTAGATCGAGTACATGAAGCCTGCACAGTAAAGGACACTGAGATGACGCATGGCGGCGCTTGTGGATACTTCACTGATAACAACGGCAACATTTTCCGAGGGAGTAAGTTATCCTCGCGGGACACTCTATCTTATGATGCACCTGTAGTGGAGGAGTTTACTAAGGTTACACGTCGCAGACTGCGCGGTTATTATGGGCCCTGATTACACTACGATTCAGTGTCGATAAGCAATGTTGAGACATACGTCCTCAGAAAGAGAGGTAGAAATATTTTAAGATGGAACAACCTGTGGGGAATTGCAGTTGGCAGAGGGGATCCGTACTAGTAGCTGTCTGCTTAAGAGTATTTCTATTTTGAAAATAATTTTACTCTTGTTTTTTGCCAGCTATTTTACATTTCCTACTATCGTAGCAAGGTAAACAATACACGTCACAGCCTCTGCTTGGATGACGAATAGAGTACCAAAGAATAGGCGCGATATATTGCAGCTGCCTCAATAGTTGATATAAGGCCTTCGCTGATCAGGAATCAGAAGTTGTGAAGGAAAGTTCCCTTTTTGGCCACCATAGTCAACTATATACCGATGGCGAACAATGGGACGAATGATTGGCTGATCTGACAAAGTGCCCGCCTTGGCCGGATACCCGGGTACCCGATGCCCCGCTCCGTGAAACCCGCAAGGCCTTCTCCCAAAGTCCATCAACCAAAACTGCATTCCCCTCCGTCATGGAGCAAACACCCGCAGCAAAGCGCAGCAACGCACGTTCCTCCCTAGCGTGTCTCCAATGCCGATCGAAGCATGTCAAATGCGATGGGAAACAGCCACACTGTAGCAGATGCATGGCATTGGGGGGGCAATGCCAATATACTGTTTCAAGACGGGGTGGTCTGGATCGTGCCACTCTATCGGAGAGACGGAAACGTCTTGCCAAGGGGACGGAACCAAGGCCTGATCATGTGACGCCGCAGTCAATGGGAACTTGCGATACTGTGGTTATTCCGAATACCTATAACCGACCTGTCGTTAACCTGGATGCCATCGATCCTTTGCTCCACGGCGGTTTGAGTGATGAGACGCCTCCATTGACGACTCTGGATACTCCGCCAGCCAACTCTGAGAGTTTGGCTAGCGATCCTTTAATAATGTCGTATTACGCAAATTTCCATGACCTTCATCCTTTCGCTCCACCTCTTCGGCACTTTACCAGGCTCTGTCAAGGCCCTGAACGACCACCACTCGACTTCACCGCCCTAGCCGCCGTGATGCGCCTGATTGGACACCTATATACTACACACGAATGGTCTATTTCCCTCCAAAGCCAAGCCGAGACTCGCATCTCTCAGCTCCAACCGCCAGATCCAGTTCAGGTCCAGTGTAGGCTCCTGTACTCGATCGCTTTATTCTGGAACAACTTCAGAGCAGAGGCAGACAAGGAGGTTGAGGCTGCGAAGGATGTTGCTCTCGCTTTGGGCATGCACACGCAAGAGTTTGCCGCAGCCAACGGAGCTGGGGACCATGTTCTGATGGAGTCTTGGAGGCGAACGTGGTGGATGCTGTACATTGTAGACGCTTACTACGCCGGGACGTTGGGGGCGATGAATCTCAAGGTGTTCCATATCGAGGCGTCTGTGGATCTTCCATGTGAGGAGTCGGAGTATAAATCGGGGGTAGGTTCTTCGTTGATGATAAATTCCATAGGCTAACGATAGGCCCACAGGTAATTCCTACACCTCGTACAGTACAAGACTTCAACTCCCGCGAGTTCTTTGACGAGGATATCACGTTCTCATCCTTTGCATACCTCATCGGTGCCGTGGGATGTGCAGCACTTGCAATTTCCACGTCCCCAAAGAACGCCACGAGACAAGATTCTGAGCACATCATTCAGTCCGCAGACTCGGTTATTGACGCCTGGCTGCTTTTACTGCCCAGAGAACAGAAGCCTGTGATGAAGAAGGATGGATCGATTGATGAGTTGATGTTTCAGGCTCACATGCTTGTCCACGTGTGAGTACTTCACCGGCAGCGGCGATGCAGGCTAATAGTTATAGTGCAACAATCGGACTACACAGGCCGCTATCAGACCTCAGGTTCAACCCTATCGAGAACGTATCAAGCTGCGCAAGGGAGCCACCTCCAGACACACCGAAGCCTGACCTCATCAATGTGCACACAGCAAGGATTCTACAGTCAGTCAATGCACAGATCCAACTGCTGGCACTGCCTGTCAGGCCCTTCCACCACACCCCTTTCATAACCTGCATGATTAGCGAAGGGACGCTTGCGCTTCTTTCAGCCTGCAGGTATCTCCTGCAAGACAAAGCTCTGGCAGTGGCAAGAGACCAGATCAGGCTGAGCATCGGATGTCTCAGGTCACTCGCTGACGTATGGCCGAGAACAGCAAAAAACGTGAAGGAGATCCAGACGATTGCTCGTCATGTGCTGGGGACGAAAGGGGGTGCGACATCCAGTATCACACCTAGCTCTAGTGCGCCTCTGAGTCTGAGAGGCAGCGATGGACAAACGTGTACTCAAACGGGGGATGTACTGGAGCAGACAAGTGATATCCTTGCTTCTTTGGGGGGCTTGGAGGACATTTGTGGGTGGTTTAATATGAGTCCGGAGGTCAATTCTAGTTCCTGGATGGCTGATGGTGCTTGAACAGTGATTTCAAGTCAAGTTTATTGATTGCTTCTGGTTATAATAAAGTCCTTTTGGGTTCCAAAATAACCGAATCGGATGCATCTTGCCGGCATCAGACGTCAGCATCACCGACCATGTACACAATAACCTCCAATTAAATGCTATCTTCACTCAATCCTGTATAAATAAAAAGAACCCTAAAACTCAATGACAACTTTCTCACCCCTTCCTCGCTGCCGAGCATACTCCCAGGCTTCTACCGCCTCGTCAAATGGGAATACTTTCACAGCCAGTGGCTTTATCAATCCTGCGTCGAGCATTCTAGCCCCTTCTCTTAGTCGCTCCGCATTTGGGGAGACGATAAAGTGCAAGTATTTGACTCCCGGATACGTCAACGACTCGGAAGCTGCCTCTCCCCCAAAGGCCCAAGAGGGCGCAGGATCTCCAACAGTGACGATTGTGCCGTCGCTTTTGACCACTTCCCAGGTCTTGGCCAGAACCTCGCCGCCTACTGTATCAAACACAAAGTCCACACTGTCGATCAATGTTTCCCAGTCAGACATCGCATAGTCGATAGTCTCTTCAGCACCAAGCGATCGAACGAGGTCATGGTTTCGAGTTGAAGCCAGTGCAATAACGTATGCACCTGCAAGACGCTTGACAAGCTGCACAATCTGTCGTCCAACTGCACCTGAAGCACCGGTGACAAGAACCCTCGAGTTGGCGTTCAAGTGTCCATGATCCATGATTCCCTCCCATGCAGTAAGCATCGGGATTGGCAGCGCTGCAGCTTCCGCGTGCGAGAGTCGGGTTGGCTTTGGCGCGACCTCTTCAGCGGAACAGATGGCGAATCCAGCTTGTCCCTCACCGCGACTTGCAGATATAAGACAAAAGACCTCCTGTCCAACGACGAGCGGTCCAGTGTAGTCAGGGCCAAACGCCGCTATGGTGCCGGATATGTCATGTCCTGGGATGCGCGTCGGCGTTTGATACACTTCAGGCCAGATGAGCTCGTCGCCAGTGACGCCAGCAGCGTGGACATGGACAAGTATCTCGGCATTGGAGGGCGTGGGATTTTCCATGGAATAGTTGATGCTGACTGTGGGAGAAGAGCTGTCTCCAAGAATCTGGACTGCCTTCATTGTGCTGGTTTCTGGTGGTGGTTTGGTCCGATTAGAATTTTGTTAGGACTAAAGAGAAGTACTGATAGTGATATTTATTGTAGCATACGTGGTCAAAGCAATCTTCCTATTCTCACCCGATCACTATTTATCGGCAAGTGCGGGTATCTGCAATCCGCTTATTGTTACACTAAAACCCGTGAAGAGTTGAATTGAGACTCGCGAATACCCGGATACCCGAATACCCGCGTCCGGCCCCGGGCCAATTGAGACCGCGCCATTCGCCTCAATCCCAATAACGGGATCTCATTGAGTTTTCTGTCTTTCTGCTGTTAACTTAAATTACAAATAAACGGGCAAATAATGTTCATCCTCTCAAAAACAACATATGCTATCCTCAATCCATCGCCTTGATCACATCCAGAAGAAACATTGCGCATCAAGACAACATGGCATCGAACCCTGAAGACAAACGGTAGATACAATACCCACGCCTGGCAACGATTGCTAATCTTGTACAGTGGCAGGCCTCGCGAGACTGTTAAAGTTCTCTACGACTACGAGCTCACCAACGCGCCCGGCAAATCCATCGTCGCCCTGGAGGTGCACTATGCCCCCAACGGCTGGACACCTCCTCACACTCACGCTGGTGCCCACGTCGTCGGAACAGTAACTCAGGGTCGCATCCTCAGCGGGATGAACGGCAACACTCCCAAGGTGTACCACGTGGGGGAGAGCTTCCGAGAGCTGCCCGGGTGCCATCACACTGTTAGCGACAACGACAGTGCTACGGAGGAGGCGACTCTTGTTGCGGTCATTGTTGTTGATACCGAGGTTGTGGCTAAGGGGTATCAGGCTCTTACGGTTCTGGACGATGGGTGGGAGTGATGGGCGAGAGTGAAAGATGCATGTCAGCTTTACAGAGATAACACGGTTGAATAGCATGGGACGTTAGCTATCCTCAAAGACTTCACCAAGGTGTTTCCTCTTTGCCCAGATATCAAATTATTGAAGTGTCTCTTGAAATAAACTGGGGATAAGAGAAGCAGCTACACCTCCTCCTTTAACGGTATCTGCATTTCTGAGCCATCCACTGCCTTGTCGCTTACCCAAGATTAAGTAACAGCCAGCTTACATATCAACTCCGTTCAAGGTTACTTCCAGAAGCATAGAGGAGCGAATCTCATCTGCCCGCGCCAACAGCTCCTCTGCATCCCAGTTTGCCCACGCGAACTTGCCGTTCAAGAACTTGGCTTCTTCCGACGCAAGCCAGACCATGAAGTGTGCAGGCAACTCGACTGACTCGACTTAGCTTCTCAAAACGAGATTGGGAAAGATGGGGGGCATACCTTTGTCAAACCCAACTGTGATATCTGGATTTATCCCCGTGGCAATAATGCCTGGTTGGAAGCCCACGACGTGGATGTGCGGATTCTCAAAAGCAAAGTAGTCCAGCATTTTCTGGGTCGCGGCCTTTGCCGCTGCGTACCCAAACACGCCAGGCACTTCTGCCATAGGTGTCCAGTGACCTATCCCAGATCCCGTGCTGAGCAGCTTGGCTCCAGGGGCTGCCAGAGGGAGAAATGCCTGGAGAGAGTTGAAACAGCCAACGACGTTTGTCATCAGACCTCGCCGAAGTTCTGCTTCGTCGTAGCCAAACACGGGGCCGTGAGTTGGCAGTATCCCGGCATTGGCAGCAAAGACGTCAATCTTGCCCACCTGATCAACAATTTTACCCAAAGCCTTCTGAATCGAGTCCAGCTGCGTAACATCTCCAGCCTCATACAACACCTCGGTTGATGCATTGGCAGCGCGGATCGCCTCTGCCGCACTTTCGAGGCGGTCGACTCTCCGGCCAACAATAGCCACAGACGCCGCGCCAGCCTGGGCAAACGCGATGCCAGCTGCTTGGCCGATGCCTGTGCCCCCGCCTGTGATGATGACGTTCTTTCCAACTGCTGAAAGCTCAGGCCTCAATGGTGAAATGAATGGATATGGCTCGCTGTGCCAGGATTTGGTGAAGGAAACAAAGCCGGGAAAGGGGAGTGGTGCCATGGTGGGTTGTCAGGTGTAGGGCTTCTTGAGTAGAGGTGAAGCAAATGAGAGCCAGTATCTCGTAGAGTATGGGGTGACGAGCGTCTTTTGAAGTGAGGATAGAGGCCAGCTTTACGCCCAGCAACGGCCTAGAAGGGCAAATGACTCATGATATGGCACTCAATCCACTCATCTTTGTAAGTTTCTCGACTGGAAGGGGTTCCGCGGAACATGCGCACGAGCCTCGGCTAGTTGTAAAACTGATGGTATCCAATACAAGCTGTCTCTCCACCCAGGATGATTCAGCACGTTGTTCCGCGGGACTTGGGATCAGCGATCAAAGACTAAGGAGCAGACTCCTAAGCACGCAACCAGAAACATTCATGTATTAGATTGCAAGATCGGGCAATGTTACAGCAGATCTGGAATGTAGCAAGGGTGTAGCTTAGATATCTTACGTGTTTGTTTGCCTGTTTTATGGGACTATCAAACTCTACAATGACTATTGCCTCCGTCTTGGTCTGACCAAGGGTCTTTTGCTCAGTGCTCTCTCACAGCACGCTCCTCCTCTCTTACTATTGAGATCTGGTACAGACTCCGCATAACTTCCTATTCTTCGTATCTTTTGACAATCTTCCGGGACAGTTCAGGTTCTGCTCATTCTCTCACTCAACAATCCCAAGCCAAGCAGCATCTGCCAAGGCATATTGAACAGATCTCGCACGAGCGTGTTGCAACAGTTCACCCCATGAATCCCGCAACCGCTGCAACGGTTCAGAAGGTGCCTCCCGTATCATGTTCTCCAAGAAGCTGAATGAAAGAGTCGTCAGATCGTTGTCGACTTCCATGTCTTGGTGCCAAGGATTGAATATATTATTGGCTGTTAGACAGATGGCGCCGGAGATGTATGTACACGCGGTCATCCTAGAAGCAGTTTTGTTAATTGAGAAGCAGACCTCGGATTTCACGGCCTACCAGAAAAATGCTGCATCTTTGGGCTCGATCCTCATAAAGAGCTTTGTGTACTCGCGGGATTCGTAAACAAGCTCTTGCCACCCTACTGGAAGGTGAGGTGATGTGACAATTCCGTCCTGCGCTTTCCTACCAAAGTCTTGCAAACTTCTCAACCACTGCCACTCCATTGCGTGAGCCTTGCAAAGTAGACTGCGACAGGCAAGATGGCTAGAGTAGAGTATACCAAGAGGTCTGTATATGCTTGCCTCTCCAGCTTCGAAAATGGCGGTGGGACGGAAAGGCGGGGGTATGCTAGCAAGCCAATCGTCCAGCATACTGTGTACTCGGGCCACGCTTTCAAGGCGTGTATGTATATCCGATGCTGTGGACATTTGGGTTTGCGTAACTTCGTATATCACACCTTGTATATGAGCGAGCTGCACGCGGGACAGGAAGAAGTTGAAGCTGCACGTGCCATCGCTGGTGGATATTAGTCCAGCTTCGTCCACTGGAGTGGCTGATGGCCAATCGATAGTGATAGCCCTCTCGTTCTGCAGCGGTGGCAGTCTTGTACGCATCGCTATATCACGGTCACAGATATAAGCGATCCAAAATACACGATCTCGCTCCAGGCTCTCGAAGGGGCCTGAATGTCCCGAGCTCGATCGAGTATGGAGCCCCAGGCTGTGCGCAAGACGTAAAGCAATGGCGATAAGCGTCGTCGCTGGTTTCAAGTCTGAGGTAGCTTGCAAGAACAGGACCATCCCAACAAGAGTTTGCACGTCAAGAAGCTTTGGCTCGCCCATCATGACTTCATTGAGCACCGCCTGTGCGTTGTTGAGGAATTTCACCGCGTTGGTGCTGGACTGTGCCTTTTCGACGGAATTTTGACGGTGTGTTAGGGCGAGCACTACGTTGATAGCCGCCCAAGTTGAAGAGTCTCGCGTTCCAGGGTGCTCATACCACAAGTTGATAGAGTGGACTAACTTCCGAGGATGATAGAGAGGTAGGACAGAGTTCAAAGTGGTGAGGAACTTGTCGACCGCGGATAAAACCTCATTACGCGGCGGTAGCTCCTTGCCATTTCCATCAGAGCTTATCTCAGCTGAGCTGACAAAATAGTCGTCAGAACCGGAAATCGAATCACTAGTTGGAGGTGTACCACTCTGCTGTGATATGTGGCTTTCGAGTTCATTGATCTTTTGCTGCGCCTCACCAAGACTCGTCTCTAGACGACGCACCCGATCCTTCAGGTCCTCGACGCATGCATTGGATCTTTGTTTCGGCTGTTTTGCTTTCCGGCTTCTGGCCTGGAAGGTGCAAGCCGAGTCATACAGAACGCAGTGGGAACAGCGAGGCTTTTGACCGTCACAGCGGATTCTTTTATGGTAGCAAATGTCGCACGCCTAGCCGTCTGTCAGCGGAACGTTCCTGCGGCAAACACACGTCAGATTATGAGCGGCTCGTATGCGAACCTTTCTTGGGCCGTTGCCCTGCACCATATTGGTTATATCGATGGTAAGTTGTTAGTATTGCACCGTGTGCCTGAAGAGGGTGGTTGAGAGGCAAGGGACTCAGATGGGGGGTCAGTTCCGCGGAAGTAATGATGACAAATGACTACTAGAGAGGCATCTGCAGGCAAAAGTAAAGAGACCGGAAACAACGAAATAAGACAGAGATAATGGGTTTTGGCATTTAAGGAAGGAAGAGTATCTCAAAAGCTACTAGGCCAGTTTATCAATATGCAGTAATGTTCCTGCACCAGAAGCTATCCTCTGGGCCTGATTATTATGTCGAAGGATCGGCCACGTCTCCTGATAAGATAAGATCTTACCTTCTGGTAGTGGGTCGATAAACTCCACCAAGAGACTCTCAATGGCATGGACATTTATTGTCACTACACTTCGTCCCAGTCAAAGCCTAGCAAGGCTTTAGCCCGAGAATTTGTGCTCGACCAAACTTATTATCGTGTTTCTGGTCGGCTTTTCATGGCACAGCGTCCAAGACAGTGATTTATGTTTTCACCTGCTCTTAAAACTCAAATAATGATTTTCTCAGCCTAAATTACGAAAACCACACAAACCCAGAGTTATCAAATTGACCCTCTGCATGGCAAGTGTAGAGGCCCAACTGAGGATTGCTCCTATACGTCATTGACGGTCAAGGTCTATTACAGTACCTGTGTTTACCGAGACCCTGGAAGTGATGTGGGCCTCAGGCACTAGTGACGGCTGTCGTTTAGCGGCTTTCTCTTGGAGGCGAGTCAGCCCTACAGACAGCTACCGAATTTCATTCACTCAAGAGGACTCTGTACGGGCGTAAGCAGAAACGTCACGCGTCGCGTTGGAAAGGTAAATAAAGCATCACGGCACCAATGAAGGACTTTGGGCTGCTGATGAGTCACACTGCCAAGGATACTGGAAGTCTAATTGGCGCATGCGCTGTCCACTGCGGGGTCACTAAAATTGCAAAAGTCGGTCGCATGCTACTCTACTTTTCTCTTGACGCGCCATGGACAGCTCATCCTGCATCATGGGGACCTCGAAGACTTAAGACAGAGACTTCTCGTGACGCCTTTGCAAAATCAGTGGCGATAGCACGTATATACCACTGCAGAGCTCCCGGGGCAAAATCTAGTAGCACGTCATCTATGGCACCTGAAACTCTACCTATCCCTGATCCTCAAAGCTCACCGCCCGCATGAGCTCATTCTACCGACCTTCGACAAGAACCGCGGCTCAAGCTGCCATGGCCAAGCTCACGCGCGCCGAGCGAGCGGCTCGTGAGGAGAGCGACCTTCACATCCTGCGCGCCAGCATCGAGCGGGCGCTCTTGAACCTCGATCCCGAGTCTGACCTCGCCAAGCATCTCCGCAAGACCGTGCGTGAGATCCGCTGCCATTCCCTGAACGCTCTGCTCCCACGACAGTCTCGCAGGGCCTCCCAGAAGCCGCCACCTCCCCCGGAACCGCCATCTCACGCTGAACCGCCATCTCACGCTGAACCGCAGACTCACCAGGGCGATCGTGTTCTTGAGGCTCTTCCCCTCCGTCAAGAACGACCTCCAGCGATCGAAAGAGTCTCCACATTTCGAGGCGACCGAGCTCTCCCCAGCATCGAGAAGCACTCAGACCAAGCCTCGGTGAAGACAGGCACAGCGCCAATGTCCACCTTTACAAACGCACTGGACACAGAACAGAGCGCGACCACAAAGGCCACAAGCCAGGTGAGCGACGCGCCCGAGGAGGAGCAGACGCCGGCCAAGGACAGCAAGAAGCGCGTTGCTGTTGACGAGAACGACGAGCCCTCGCCTGTCACAAAACGAGTCAAGACGTGGCTCAGTCAACTCACGGGCGGCTACATAGAATGAGCGCGACGCACTTGTGTATTGGTCTGCAAGAGAGGGATGGACTACCTACGATTCTCAGAGGCTGGAACCAACCGGACCACGACCTTGGAGCCGACTGCTCGCTTGCCCTACGCAGGGCCCGACACCCGATTCACATGGATGGATCTACTTCTACGACACAGCGGCCGCCTGGAACCTAGAGTACGTATGCACCGACTACTGGTACCCGAGGCGGCATAACGAACTTTCGACGCGATATCTGCTAGAGCCGAGGCGTCTATCCTCACATCAACGCCCAGCCAGGGGCTGGTGCATCACCCCTCCGTGTCACAGTGAGGGTTGGCCATGTTCCTGTTAGGATTATGCTGTAGCACGGTGCCATCGATACCAGTGGTGGTCACTGAGTATGCGAGGCAAGGAAGGGATTTTTAGATATGCTGCGGTTTAGGCGGCGTTAACAAGCTTGTGTACTTAATGGCGTTTATGTAGGCGTAGCAGGTGCGGCATTAGCGGGATTACAGACTCGTTAAATTAGGGTTGGTTTTGCTTCACAGCCACTAGCAGGATTTGGATAGAGCTAAAGAGCTATAGTCAAATGAACCATGGACGTACAGCACACGCTTTTGTCCGCAAAATATATACTTCAAGCAGTTCCTTCCCATTTTACAGCTATGTACTAAGCTATGTCAATGTTTTAGATATAGGCCGCTTCAAGTAGGCTGACACGGGCCAGCCAGAGTCTCATATTCAACGGAATTACAAGCAATACAACAAACACACTTGTCCCAGTTGACACCTGCACTCAGTATCGCCCCCCGTTCTCTAGATCGACCATTTTCATGCAGCGCAGGTGCCATTTTATGATATCTAACCAGGCGATGTTCAGTCCTAAGATGGCTGATTTAGATACAGCCTTACTTTCTTACTCCACATCCGCTCATCGGTGGTCCCAAACGGATCTTACAGGTCAGCCCAAGGAATGAAGCAGATAAAGTTCTATGGGAACACGATCCAGATGTGGTATCTCTTAGTGTTATACCATGGCTGAAAGTAGGAATATAACTTCTTTTTTGACCTGTGAACGCGGCACGGCACGGTGCCACGCCAAATGACATTCCATCACAGCTGGCTTATTACGCCTTAACCAAAGAGCAATGGCTCCCTCACAAAAGTCAATAACGCTAAACCGGATCTCCCGGTAATGCTATCTCAGCTGAGTACTAAAAAGCCGTGGCGTCTCACCCCGCACCAGCTCGATGAGCTTCCCTGTGCAGCTCGTGAACTTCCGGGGCTGACAGCTCAACGCCATTTTCTGTCGTTGAACAACAGTTGATGCCAACTGTGAGCGGAGGCTTTGGTGATTCTCGTTAGTGTTGCGCAACGGCTAAAAAGTGGCTTGTCACATACGCAGCCAAACTCTGGGATACGAGGTAGGGTTTTAGGGAGGAAAGATAAGTGAAAAGAAGGGCCCTCTCACCTCGCCCCGGGTTTCCCACATGCTTCTGCTTTATCCATGCCGACATTGATGGTCTTGAAACAGGACCCTTTTATCGATCAGTAACTCCAGACATTTCGTCGTTTTCTCGGCTCTCGGAGCCACTTTATTATTTTAGACGTCGTCAAGATGTGGATCACAGACACATGCAAAGCGTTCATCCTCTCCTTCGTCGCTGTCTTCCACCTCCCTTCTCTCAGCGATAACGGCCCCCACCAAGATGTTATGTCCTTCACTCACAAAGACCCTGCTGGAAAACACCATTTTCCTTATTTCCCCGCGCCTCAAGGCCCTGATAAGGACGGGGTAACATTCCAGTGCAAGTACCCTGAGCTCAGAGGCTTTGAGAACTGTACAACGGCGGATGACCGCTCTTGTTGGCTGGAGGGTCCGTATGGACAGAGGTTCGATATCCACACAGATTATGAGAATTTCTGGCCTGAAGGAATTGTCAGAGAGGCAAGTACATCTGCTCCAAGAGAGCTCGAATCAGGTCTGACCAATGAATTTGCAGTACACGCTCAACGTGACTGACCAAGCCATCAACGGTGATGGCGTCGACAACCCATATGGCAAGGTATTCAACGGTCAATATCCTGGCCCTTGGATCCAAGCCTGCTGGGGAGACATCATCAAAGTCACCGTCCATAATAAGCTCGCTTATAACGGCACCACTATCCACTGGCACGGGCTCAGACAGCTTGAATCCTTTGAGATGGACGGCGTCAACGGTGTGACTCAGTGTCCGATTGCTCCCGGAGATAGCTACACTTATACCTTCCGTGCGGTCCAGTATGGCACGTCGTGGTACCACAGCCACTACTCGTTGCAGTATGCGGATGGTCTTGCTGGGCCAATCACTATTTACGGGCCGTCGTCTTCGAATTACGACGAGGGGAGAAACCCGATTCTTATCACGGACTGGAGTCATCGCAGTGCGTTCCAGAGCTGGCAGCGAGAGCTCGTTCCGAACCCCAGTAGGCCCATGATGAACGGCGTCCTGATAAATGGTGTTGGTAGGTCTTGAGTTTCATCTGCAATCCTCCAAGGCCTGTATGGCTGACACGATGGCAGGTAACTTCGCTGGCAGTTTCCCACGCGAGAGGTTTAATATGACAGTGGAAAAGGTAAACCTCTATAAATTGATAGTCAGGACGTGAGGCTGACAGTAGTGCAAAGGGCAAAAAGTACATCTTGCGTATCATCAACACATCTGTCGACACAACCTGGATCTTCAGTGTCGACAACCACAACTTTACTGTCATGTCAACAGACTTTGTTCCGATCACCCCATACGACGTGACTCACATTGCCATTGGAATCGGTGAGTATACTTTTCATATTCGTAAGAGTCTTTCACTAAAGCCTTGTCAAACAGGTCAACGTTATCACATCGTTCTTAACGCAACTCCCCTGAATACCACCAATTACCCTGCTTCACCAGATGGCAACTACTGGATTCGAACGGTCGGAGCAGACGGCTGCAAAGGCTTTGAGCCTGGCAACGAACCCGATGAACGCCAGGGCATTCTGAGATATAACGCCTCGAGCACTCTTGTCCCTACAACATTCCGAGATCCTTACGTTACAACGTGTCGCGACGAGGCCTACGATAGGTTGAGTCCCATCCTCCGTTGGGATGTTGAACCTGTCAAACTAGACTGTGGGTTGGCCTCACGTGAGTCTTGCGGGTATTGCTAACTTGCTGTTTCAGATAACAAGAGTCAGTTTGACATTGGATTACAGAAATACGGAAACAGACCTGAAAAAGCGGACAACTTCACTTGGTGGGCTTTTGGCGATTACCCTCTCTGGCTAAACTTCTCAAACCCTACCATCTTGAATCTGAAGAACACTACTTGGGACCCCAACTACGCCATTGATCTCGTCGTGCCAGATGAGAAGAAGGATCATTGGGTCTATATTGCTATCACAGCGCCCCCAGCACCGGTGGTCACCAAACCTAACAGAGCCTTCTTTCCCGTTGCTCATCCAGTAAGCTCCCGACTCCAAACCCTTCCAATTTGTGATCTAACAGGTCTTTAGCTACATCTCCATGGCCATGACTTCGCGCTCCTCGCACAGGG
Organism: Fusarium nurragi; assembly: GCA_012977755.1. Taxonomy (NCBI): domain Eukaryota; kingdom Fungi; phylum Ascomycota; class Sordariomycetes; order Hypocreales; family Nectriaceae; genus Fusarium; species Fusarium nurragi. The sequence goes on along the minus strand of JAALXI010000181.1, from coordinate 14,643 downwards.
CACTAACTACTCCGACTTGGACACGGGCAGAGTGAAGCTCAAGTTCGATAACCCTCCGCGTCGAGACGTGGCGCTACTTCCGGCTGGAGGATATATCGTCGTCGCTTTCAAGGCGGACAATCCTGGTTCGTGGTTGTTCCACTGCCATATTGCCTGGCACGCTTCGAGCGGCCTGGCGATTCAGATTCTTGAGCAGCAGCAAAGGCTGAAGTGGTTGATGGATGAAGAAAAGATGAAGGAGGTGAAGAGGGTTTGCAATACGTGGAACGATTGGTTCAATAACGATACTAACCATTGGAATGCACATGTCTTCCAGGACGACTCTGGTATTTGAAAATGTTGTTCTGAGCTTAGCTTGGCACACACAATGACAAGGTTCTGAAGACTTTACCCAAGTTGAAAGATACGAGGAAATTATATTCTCAGAGAGTAGTACCACAATAGTAGCTAGAATGTTGACCAAATAGACCCAAACCCCATATCACATCACATCATATCCCAGTCAAGTGTCATAACCTCAAGGGTACTTGACACTGAAGACAGGCGACACCGACTTATCCCAATCGCTCTCCTTCTTCTCATTTCCAAAGATCCTCAGCGCCCGGTAAGCAACCTTGTACTTTCCAGCAGGTGCATAGCCTCCATCAGCGAGCTTACCGTTCCACACAACCGAGCCGTTGCCCATAGGGTTCCAGAGCACGGGGAAACCAGCCGGTGCACCAAGACTCTTTGACGTCGAGTTCTCGCACACGGGGATCAGCTCAGCTTCCAACTTGGCTGACCCGAGGGCAAGCTTCCATGTTAGTGCAGGGGCGGGCTTCTTGGCAGTAGCGTTCTGGCCGTGTACGGGGAGAGTGAAGGTGGTGTTGGCGGGGACGGGTGTGAGATTGTCCTTGTCGTTGGACTTGCTGATCCAAGTGTCGTTGGAGCCGAGGACGCGGGAGTTGTGCAGAGATCCGGTCATTCCCTGGTAGGGAAGTGACAGGGAGGTACCATCGGACCCGTTGACAGCGATGTATCCCGACCAAAGAGCGAGGCGCTTGGCCACAAGGCCTTCAGGAGGAGTTGGCATCACCTCGATAGTAACCTGCTCGCCAGCACCAATGCTGAGCTTAGACTCACTGAACTTGAGCGCAGCATGACCGTCAACAACCTCATTGGGGAAGGTAGAAGCATAGATGCTGTCTTCCTCAAGGGTGTAGACGCTCTTGGTAGGGATGTGAGAAACATCCAAGGTAAGCCCCTTCTTGCCTGTGTTGTGAAGGGTGAAGTTGCGAACCTTGATGAAGTGATCAGTGTCGTTGAAAGACAGACTCGAAACATCCATCAACAGAGTAGAGTAGGCGGCATCGTAGGCTTGGATCATACCACCGCCCTGTTGGGGGACAGGGGCAAGGTAGTCAGAGAATGTAGTGCCGTTGTTGAAAAGCTGGGGGTTGGAAGTAGACGAAAGAAGGTTCTCGATGATGACGGGGTCCAGGGTTCCGCGAACCTCGGCAATAAGCGCGATGGTTGCAGCAACCAGAGGACAAGCCATGGAAGTCCCGGATAGAACAGCGTAACCGCCCTTCTTGAGAGGATATGTCGAGAGAATGCTTCCACCAGGGGAGCCAAACTGAGGCTTGACGTCCATCTCCCAGGTAGGGCCCCACGAGGAGTACGTACTGACCGCTCCTCCGGTCTTGTCGTTCTTGCTCTCTTCAAGGATGATCTCTCCGTCAGATCCATCAGACATCTCCAGGGTGACATTTGATCCTTTCTTCAAAAGGCCAATCCACGTGGCACCTACTTTGGAGGTGACCATGCCAGCAGCAAGGATGCCATCAACGGTGGAAACGTCGATCTCTGAAGTACCGCCGGCGTTGTTGTATACGAGGAAGTACTTTGCGCCCGCCTTGGCAGCATTCTGAGCCTTCTGGACAAAGGTGCATGTTCCACGGCGCACCAACACAATGTAACCGCTGAGATCAGGCGTATCGGCGGGGTATGGATCGCAGCCACCGTCGGCGACAGTAACATCCAAGCTGGGCGCCCAGAGAGGAAGGGTCACGTTCTTCCAAGCAGCAGGAGTACCGGAAGTCATTCCAAAGTCGATCCTGTCACTGCTTCCGTTCACGGTGTAGTGGGAAATGTTGAGAAGAGAGACGTAGTCGCTGTTGTCGTACGAGGCGATGGCCATGACCTTGTTGCCGTTCGCTGCCGTGCTGGCATAGAACATACCGACATCCCCCGAGTTACCAGCCGAGACAGTGCAAGGGACGCCCTTCTCAACAATGCGCGAGACGGCAACAGCCCAAGGCTCCTCGGACCATCCGCTCGGGCCTCCGATGGAAGCGGTGATGATGTCAGCGCCGTCCTGGAAGGCTTGGTTGAAGGCAGCGATGAGCACGTCGTTGCCGGCTTCTCCAGAGCACCCGAAGACTCTGTAGGCGCCGAGAGTCACACCAGGAGCTGCGCCGGTGAATCCGTACTTGTTGTTCTGGGCGGCGATGATGCCGGCGACGTGAGTGCCGTGGCCGCCGCAGTCCATGGGATCCTCATCCGGGTACACGGCGTTGGAGCCATTGTAGTTGTCACCAACAAGATCTGTGCCGAAGGACACGAGACAGTCAAGGCCGAAGCAACCACCTAGAGCAGGATGTTTGTAGTCAATCTAGACGCTGTCAGCTGCAATCTAGAGCCATACTTCAGGATACTTACACCAGTGTCAACAACAGCAACTTTGATGCCATGTCCAGTAACGCCCTTGGCCCTCAGCTTATCAACCTGAGTCATAACATGGGGAGAGAAAGTGTCAGTATCATTAACGCCACGCTTCTGCAGAGGAGCCTTCATCCCAGGCGTCGCAGTCCACTCCACACGAGGAGTGGGAATACCGTAGAGCTTGACGGGCCACATGTTCTTAACAACTGGGAGAGAGGCCATCTTGGCGGCCAGGTCTTCTGCAGAGCCAACATCATTAAATTGGATAGAGACGCCCTTGAAGAGATCGTAGTCGAACTTGACGCGTGTGGTGGACTGGCCATCTGCTTCTTTGTAGAACTTTGCGGTGTCCTATTGCATGTCAGTGGAGGGGCAGTGAAAACTGTTTCACAGACGCATACATGGTTGTCTTCAAACTCAAAGATGTAAGCTCCCGGGATATGAGCGGCGGTGGTAGCCTCCTTAGGCTGCTCAACGTCGTTCTGAACAGCAGCCGATAGGCCTGCGAAAAGCAGCGCCGTCAATCCTAAGCGGACCATAGCGAATGTGTTTTCAAAAGAGTGTGTTTTGTAAAAAGAGTGATAAAAACAAGAATAATGAATGTACTTGCGATTTGCAAAATAATGCGATCGGGCAAGGAAGCTTGACGAATTAATAACCAGCGAGGCCCCAATACGTTATATACACTGTCTATTGCACATGCCGCCAACAGCTCCGGTCCAGATAGAGCAGGTTGCCGCAACGCGATAGAGTTAATCATATGAAACCCGCGATATGTAGGTTGCACGACCAAGGACGAAGCGTCCCTTGCAGAAGTTCCCGCCGGCCGGCATAAGTTCCACCTCGTTATCGCTGCCGAGCATCAAACCTCCCTAAAGCAGCCTAGACCCCGGCTCGATCGCGATAGTGGGGTTGCCGCGGTGATCAAATGAGAGCCCGGTGACCCCGGTCTGAGCTTCTGATCACAGGGGCCGACGTAGGGATACCCCTGGGCAGGATCCCTTTTCCGTGGGACTTTTTACTTGTAGCGACCCAACTCCGCAATCGCTCCGTAATTTCAGGAGGGGGAGGTGCGTCTGTGTATTCTTTTGAGGCGAGGGACATGGGACCTTTTGATCCGCCGGCATTCGTCTTGCCTATCTTTGCTTAGCAGTAATTGCGCAATCACTGCCAATCAGCTGAATGCTATCCACAGCTCGGACGGGAACCCAGACACTTATATTTTTACACTGTGAATACTTATCAGCCCCTCCAAGAGTGGTGCTACACCGAACACCTCTTCCACCTCAAACCTCCGTCCAATTATCTGTATACCAATACAGAGTCTTTGCATAGCCAGTCCATCGACTTGATCTATGCGGTGCGGCAGTATGAGGCCATACAGGACTGACAAGCACATCCACACATGCTGAAGCGCCCTGGTTGGCATCGCCAAGGCTGGCGGTCGCATTCCATTTCCAGTTATACGCCTCCTGTGCTGCGGTCTTGCGGCGGTTGAGTTGTTAGTTTTCATATACAGAAATAGCCTTTGACGATTTGACGAGTGCTCAGTGCGGAATCAGTGGCTCACCCGGTACGGCCACCTCATTGCTGATGTCCTCTCCTTCATCTGCGCAATAGAACTGATCCTGGATTTCGATACAGGCCATGTCTTTCACCGTGCTCCTAGAGCGTCATAACATATCTGAAGCGTGGCTTGCCATCTGCCGTCTTGTCAAAGGCCTGCTTGTACTCCCTTATCAGCAGGAACGTCTCGATCATACACTTCACAGGCAATGGAATCCTCCGAGTCCTGCTGGTGTCCGGAGTTCCACCCATTGACGCTGAGATCCTTGATAGCCAAGGTCTTTGTATCAAACTCGACGGGGCCGAGAGGAGAAGCACACAGCTACCAGGCCTGCAACGAGTGGACTAACGGCTTTTCCGTTGGGCGCCGTGGCCACGATCATGTTTAAATCTCCAAGCTTCTGCAGCGCCTCTGCTGCGTCTTCACCACTGTTGTCAATGTAGCGATGTACACCCAACTGCTTTCCGGAGTCTTTCTTGCCGGCTCCGCTGCTCAACGCCACGACGGTGTATCCCATCTTGGAAGCATACTACAAGAGCCAAGTAGGACATAGTCGGCGTAACCGCCGTTCATACTGACGCCGTTGACTTCTTCATCATCACAATATGGAGCATGCCTCGTTGGCAAGAGCGGCATGGCCCATCATGGCCTGTTCCGGTTCAGGCTGTTGCGGCTCAGCATCTCACGTAGTTGTTTCAGTACCTTTGGTGTCGAAGAACAAGACCGTACAAGCTGCTTCCAGCTGTCTACCACTAGCTGCTGATACGATGGGAACATGCCAAGTTGTGCGACAATAGCTCTATATGACTGATCACAAGAACTACAACTGCTATTAAATTAGAAGAGACTTATATGTCGAGTACGGACAGTTCACGACCAAGTAATAACGTACCACAAAACTATTAACCAGTGAGACTTGTGATTACATCGCATCACATCACACATACGAGAAACATCACTCTGCCCTTCCGATTCGATTTCACAAATCCAGTAATAATTAATAGTATATGGAAGCAAAAAGATACAGAGTAAGTTAAAGATTTGTATATCCAAGGTCCACACACCCAGGCCTGTTAAACATGATCCTGTCAGGGACAATAGCTAACACAGGACAATGCCGACATATTGAGAAAGCACTAAACCTCTGTGCTGCCTACTTGGAGCGAATCTAGTAGTGGGGGGTGCTAGGCTGGGGGTAGGCGTTCTGGGGCTTGGGCTGAGTGTACTCAGGAGCCTTAGGCTTCTCGTGGTGAGGCTTGGGAGCCTTAGGCTGGGTGTACTTGGGAGTCTTAGGCTTCTCGTGGTGAGGCTTGGGAGCCTTAGGCTGGGTGTACTCAGGAGTCTTGGGCTTCTCATGGTGAGGCTTAGGAGCCTTGGGCTTCTCGTGATGAGGCTTGGGAGCCTTAGGCTGGGTGTACTTGGGAGTCTTAGGCTTCTCGTGGTGAGGCTTGGGAGCCTTAGGCTGGGTGTACTCAGGAGTCTTGGGCTTCTCATGGTGAGGCTTAGGAGCCTTGGGCTTCTCGTGGTGAGGCTTAGGAGCCTTGGGCTTCTCGTGATGAGGAGCAGGGTACTCAGGCTTCTTTTGGTGAGGCTTGGGCTTAGGCTGCTCGTGGTGAGGAGCAGGGTAAGCAGGCTTCACTTCCTTGGGAGCCTCGTAGGTGCCATAGTTGGCGGCTGCGTTGGCCTCGGCGACGGGAGCCGCGAGGATGCCGGTGGCAAGAGTGAGAAGGGTGACAGCAGACAGCTTCATGTTGGCAGATGTTGTAAGAAAGAAGGGAAAGCTAATGAATGACTTTTGTCTCTGAGAACGAGTGTTGAGAGGCAAGGGATAAGGAGTGTGAAGGAGTGAGTGACTGAGGAGGAGAGAAAAAGAAGCAATGTGGAAGTGGAAAAGTTGGTCTTTTACGTCTGTCTCGTAGACCACGATGCATCTATTTTAGAATGGGCAAGTGACATGCTTGCTTGACTTGCTGTCATCATCTCGCATGGCAGGCGCCCTAGTTGAGAATCTATTGACACGATCAGGGGATATTGGCTGTCAACCCCGTGTATGCCGCCAGGTTCAACAACGGCGGTTAACTAAACGCCTGCACTATCTGCCCCTCATTACCCCTTATTGAGACGTGATTGACTATTCTGCTCGCATCGATGTATTGGGGTGCTCGGCATTTGCTAGCTGCCCCCCCTGGAGCTAATTATTGCAGGCTGAGCGCCAACCGTCTCCGCGGTTAGCTAGGGTTTGATGTGGAGATTTGTTGGTGATCAATTGGCTTGGCGATGGGCCCTGTGGGTTTAGGAGAGAGCTAAGCTTTTTTGACAGTGTCGTCTCTAATGAATGTAACTCCTGATAGGTCGAGGAAGGCCACAAAAGGTAATAGAGTTATGGTAGTTCAAAGAGACATGTGCTTTACGAAGGGAACCATAGATGCACCTGGCCTTTGCATGTGTGGGGGGAAAATACGACTCCGGATAAACTGGTCAACGTTCACGTGGTCGCTAGTCATTCGTGACAAAGCAATATACACAGGAGAGGCGCTCGTATTCACTGTGATCAATCTTGATCTTGGCACTAATTCAGGCAATTCAGGTCAAAGCGCCACTAACTCCCCCGCCCCCGGAGCAAGGCTTCGGGGGTTAATTTCCAGCTCCTGAGCAGACCAGAACTTAATTGATCTATTGTGAATTTCAGGCTGCCACAGCGGTTGATCTCACCCATCATCCAGCAGAACTGAACGGGGCAAAGCTATCCCAATCAGTGGTAAAGTCAAGGCTGTGACACTCGGGTTGTTCAAAATATAATCGAGAACCCTTTTTATCCCAGCCCTTGTGCTCTGAGAGATGGAGATGACGGGCTGCGTGAGCTGGTCGCGTTGAGTTCAAGACATACCACAGCCTCAGCCAGAGTCTTGTGAGAATTGTAGGGTAGTCACTTTGGAGGTTGACATTCTGGACATCGTCGAAGGTGCGACTGCAGATAATATGGGCTGTTAGCCCGTAGTATAGATCAAGTTCTTTACCCTTGAGGTTTCCGTTGTTTGTTAGTAAGTAAGTTTCCAATGTCGTAGGACTACTATGTCTCCCCTACACGATGTCTTCAAAAGTACAACTTCCATTCTAACTTAGCACAACCTCGAGGATTTCGTGAGTTTTACCGCCACCATCATACGAACGCGAAGAAGCGTAGTGGAGTGGAAATGACCGTCCATCTCCCAGCCATAAGGATAAAGACCCCGAACCCTTGCTCTAAAGATCCCAATTATAGCATCGGAATACCACTAGTCCGGCTTTCTTATTATTCTTTTCCCCAACACAAGGTCCCTGCTGTGAGATTTTGTACTCAAGATAGAACGCCCAGTGCAGCGGACGAGTCGTAAGACATCCTTAAATTTGTACCTTCTAGGTCTATATCCCAGTCATTCACCTTATCTGAGATTTGGGACGATCCAGGGTATTACTGTCAGGTTACAGGCAGGAATACGGTCTAACCGGCATTTCGTCACTGCGTGCTAGTGCTAAGGCTAATACGATAATATCGATCAATACTGTCTGTCCCCTGAAACTGCTCTTTATGTGGACAGATATCAAATGACTTTTTTTATCTGTACTGCCTAGATGAAGCAACTCGTATCTAGCTGGATGGCCGTTGACAGGCCCATAACCCTTCGTATTTTTCTAATTAATCAGCGCTGATATAATTGCCGAATGTTCCGAAGCCTACCCAGCTCCAAAGCTTAATTTAAATCCTTCTAGAGGTATTATTTACGGATACGTGAGCCTTTCAATGTTACTACGTTGCTATTAGATACAACCTTACGTCGCTTTGGTCCTCCATAAAGAGGAATGTACACTACAGTATCAGGGTGCCTTAACCACCGTTCAAAAGTTGAGTCACAGAGTTTGGTAAACAACAAGACGGCCTATCAATACTCCAAGGACTCTGTTACCCTTCCCCCCCCCGCCTCTAGACATCTTCACCCAAATGCCGAGAAGTCCATTGCATCCAAGGTCTGACTCATATCAACACAATCCACACCCAGCAGCGCATCAGGGTCAGTAATCCAGGAGTCAAGCCAAGCCCACGTATGCGCCAGAGGAATTTCTGCTGCTGGCGGCAGTGGCATATCAAACGAGATGGGCAAACCGCCTGCTTCCACGGCCTGGTTGTTCAGAAAGACTTGGGCAACTTGATAGAGTGACTTGCAAAGCTTGAACAGCTTCTCAGAGGACTCCAGTCTAGGGGCAATATTCTCGAGCGTGCAGAGAACCTGCTGCAGAAGCTTGAGGTCGTCAAAGTCGAGATTGGCAACGCAGTGTAGAAAGGTCACCACGAAAGGTGTGAATGAAGTGTAATAGAGAGCCCTGCGCATACCGTTAGTATGAGTCCTGTCCAATGACAATGTTGGAGGGATGACCGACCAGATTGCGTAGATACATAGTGCTTCGTGCCCTGAGGCGCTCAACTGAGGATAGAACGTGAGATGTGCTTGGAGCCCTCGACGCGCCGCCTCGTAACATGCTACAGGGATATCGCAAGCAGAGTTGGACAAGGAGGCCCCCCGGTGGATCAATGTAAGTATGGAATGGTAGACGATGCTAGCCGGAGCAAAGGCGATGTCGTAGAGATCCTTGGCACATGCATGAGCGCTGTCTATACTAGTCCACTTACTATGCCACTCCGAGAGTTCCAGCTCCAGAGCCGTGATGTCGACTAGTCTATCTTCAGACTGACGAGATTTCGCTGCTGGTGAGTAAATCCTCTCGTAGATGCGTCCCTGGATTCGTGATAGATCAATAAGTGACCTCAGCGCTGAATCCCAAGGCGCTTGACCAGGATCGCTGGATATCTGGCAAGGCTTGGCATCGACATCCCAATCTTGGATCGTAGAGGCCCGCCCAAGGCGCAGCGATAGGTATTTGTCCGAATTGTAAACGTGCCAGAAAATCCGCCGTGCTTTATCTGCTTCGGGGCCTGGAAGTTGCTGCAGCCTTTTCTCTCGGTGATAACCCAACGCCAGACAATGTCCGGCGGCAGCTGTCGTTATACTCCATTGGAGAGGCAAAGCTGCCATTCTGGTGGAGTGAACCATCTGGCCATGTAATTAGCCGCGGTCTCAAGTACGAGGACGTGTCATTACCGCAAGGAACAGGATCATGGTGTTCTCGAGGGAAGCTATAGCCATGATTTGGTACGTCTCAAGACCTATCCAAAAGTTCCTCTCACAGAACTTTTGCATCTCTCTCATGGCGGCCTTGTCAAGTCCGGGTGTATTGTTTGCTCCCAGCTCGCAAATTCCCCGGAGGATGATACTTGTTGTCCCACTGAACAGGGTTTTCTGTCCGATAGACACAGGTTCAAAGGTGAAGTACGTGGATTTGCATAGCTCATGGAAGCCTGCACGATCCTGAACACCCCAGTAAATAAACAGAAAAAGGTGATTGGCTATACCATCCAAGTCAGTCTCGTTGTATCTGAGAGGGGCGCTGTAGCCTGTGCCATACCACACCCGCTCTCTAGCACTTTCAAAAGTTGTTTGGTGAACGATAACGGAGGGAGTTCGATGTGTGGAGTATATGGGCCGTCCAATCTATCCGACTTGACATTTGGTTGGCTTGGCCTCGAGTCTCCCTGGTCGCGGAGCACAGCTCTCAGATTAGACAGTTCTTGCGTCAAGGTAGGAGACTGGGAGGCAACTGGATTAGCCAGCTCTGGGACCTCACTGGCCTCTAGCGCCTGAGTCGTGAAGGAGGCATCTCCCTCCACTAGCGATGACCGACTCACCAACGTCGGACCCCGTCGCTCACCGTCGTTGACATGTCGAGGCCGGTCTTGCACTCGTTCGTCTGCGCAAGATCGCTGCTCCAGAATGCTTTGAACCATACGTTCCAGAGCTGCCATTCTGTTATGGACCAGGTTTTCTAGAGCCGATATTCTGTCGTTCAAAGATTGAGTATCTTCTCTGCTTGGCATGGTAAGAAAAGGGCTTTCATCTTGACGGGGTCGCTGTGAGCTTGGGTCTGGAGAACAGTCCAATCCAGCGATAGTGCAATTTGAGCATGGAGCTATACGATTGCACCGAACCTGTTGGGCAATGAATCAGCAGCCAGATCAGAACAGCACGCCGACTCGACCGCAGGGAAAAGAGTAAAGACCTTTCGCAGTCTGCAATTAGGGCACTAAACATAGTTAGCAGGGTCCAGCTACATGTTGTCGTCGTCTTACGGCTTTGCGCATCAAAGCGACTGCTGTGTCAGATTTTCGTGATTCCATGGTATGCCCACTTGTAAATGGCGAGTTAACAAAGTCTGCAAGATCAAGATTCTAACTTTTCCTTTTACTTTATGCTGATCAGTGATGAGCGGCTGATTAGTCAGGCTCGCAGCGGCATAAGGTACCTAATCCCTGCGATCTACTCTGCGTACCCCCCCACACGTCCTATTGGCGTAAAGACCACTACCGGTAGACTACTGATCCTAAAAACAGAGACCCTTGTTATAGTGATAACAGAGCCTGGGGCTTATATACTGATCATAACACCTACAGACTAGGTACGATCCACTAAAGAACTGGCCCATCCTCTCTCCGTCTAATCCGCAGCTTTAACCGAGGATCCCTGACCAAACCAAACCCACGCTTGTAAATCTGTGGTGACGCATCCTCCTCCAGCTCAAAATCGTACTTCATGATAATCTGAACCAGTGCAATCTTGACTTCGTTGGATGCAAAGAAGCGGCCAGGGCAAGCATGCTGGCCATGCCCAAAGGCGAGATGGTCTGGACTGGTCGACACGAGCTGGGCCGTGTTCTGTTTTCCCGGCTCTTGACGCAAGTTGTAGAACCTGTAGCCGTCCCATTGATCCGGGTTGGGATGTATAGTGGGATCCCACATCTTGTGAGACGAGACTCCGACGGCGCTGTTCTTAGGGACGAAGGTGCCGTCGGAAAGGCTCACGTTTTCGGTGGCAAGCCGTGACATGGACACTAGTGAGGGTTTGGTTAACAAGAGGTACTATCGCAGGTCTCGTGGCGACTTACCGACGGAAAGGGGCTTCAGCCGCTGGCTTTCCTTGATGACACTATCCAGCAATTTCATCTTAAATAGCGACGTCTTGCTCCAACCGTCCTCCTTCAAAACTGAGCCAATTTCTTCCCGCAAAGGCTCCAAGATTCCAAGATTCTGCGCAATGCATATCAGTACTTGGCTCAGCAGATCTGACGTCGTATGAATTGCCGCAGCCGAGATACTAAGCTGCAACACTGCGTGGTCACAAGAAATACCCTTCGCCCTGGCTTCTTTCTCAAACCATTCGATGGCGTCGTTGTATACTGGCACGTCTTCCCCAGCAGCGAGACATTTCTGTTCTTCTTCCCGTCGACGGTCCACGGTGTTCTGGATGATGAACCGAGCTTCCTTGACCTCTTGCCGCAGCTTTCGACAACTTGGGAGGACGCGGTTGACGAGCGGTCGCAGAAATTTAGGCCACAACCGGAGGTCCTGGGCTGCGGCAAAAGATGTGACGGTGTAGTCTCGATTGATGCGGAGCCAGGTCTCGTTACGACAGAGCTCGGTCCCTAGGAATACGCGGGAGGAGATACGAGCTACCAGGCGCAGAATCATACTCCTCAAAACGACAGAATGCCAGTCTGTACAGCTATTAGCATGTGTTGTCTCTTATAGAATAAACTACTCACCGGTTTCATCAGTAAACAGTTCCTTTACTGCCAGAGATGTCTCCTCCGCAAGAGGCTCTGTAACAGTGTCTGTTGTTTGCCCCCGGTTAGCAGGATCACCCAATACCACACTAGACGTGGGGTTAGACGTACTCAAATGCTTGGTAAGATCCTTTGTGACAACAGTCTGAAACAGCTGAGAGCCATCTAAGATTGCCTTGAAGGGTTCAAAGCCAGGCAAATTGCCGTGGAACATCTGGATAGTGTTAGTCTTGTTTGAATCGTGGAAAGGGACTTGCTCTTACCTTGAAGTTCAATTCATCAAAGCTCAAGCGCTTGTCGTTCTTGATTTCTTGTGCGAATCTTGGCGGCAGTATAGTGATATCCGTGACTTCTCCAATGAAGCGAATTGGCTCTTCGGGATGGGTTCCGAACCACTCGCTGACAATCCTCGAAGCCTGGGACACAAAGGTCTGCTTTGCTGTGTGTGTTGAGAACTGTAGCGTTCCCTTGGGGTTGGCGAGGGGGACATTTGACCGAGGGCTTTGTAGACTGTGGTAAATTATGGCGAGAACAGCAGTGATTACGACCGGGATAATACTGCCTATGGCTTGCGGCTCGAGCCAGGCTTCTGCGTATTCTGCTAGCTGCATGTTGGTTGTTACTCAATTTTGGAATGGGATTGTGAGAATATACTCAGCAGATATCATGAGCCTTTATAACTTCTTTATAGTACCGCCCTGGTTCCCGGGGTGTTTGTAAACCCCGAGACCAAGTGAATGAAACATATCTAACTACCCATGCCCTTGCTGTATCTCGTGCAGTGTCAATCATTCCCTGATGAAGTGCCGAGCTTGTTTTTCCAACGCTTGAAGTGATTCTGCCAAGCCTCTTGACCCCCGACATCACCGCCTCAATAGCTAACAAGGTAAAAGAGCACAGGTCGTATTCGATTCAAGGAGCGGGGTTGGCTCTGAGATCCTCGCCGTCTGTCCACGACACACCTTTGTGTACAAACACGAATAGCTGATGCACATACGCGTTACTGAACTCTGTACTGTAGATCGTGTCCACTTTTAGACAGACCCACACCGAGGAATCCGTGGGACGCGCGGAGTCCACGGAGCCAATAGTCGTTCGCCAGGGTCACCATTAACAAGCATACTGATACATATATAACGGATGGCCTGTGATCTTCTCTGCCTGGCAGGATCTGATGGCGCCGGTATCACAAGCATGGACACATTTACCACCAGGTAACTTTGTATGATCTCGCCGCATAAACCCAAAGCTTATTAATTATTATACCACAGAGTCTCCATACCTATCTAGAGTTAATAATTGTCTTTGATTGTCATTCCTAGTCAATCCATTCTCAATCAACAACCCTACTAGAAGAGTCCTTGGGGATGTAAATCTGACCAAATGAATCTGTCACATTAGAGTGGAACTGAATGATTACCTCAGCTGAACGCTTGGCTTTTCTCAAAATGGACCTTCATAGCTTTACCCAGCACTGATCATCCACACTTTGCCGTCCCTGCATGGGAAGACTGAGCAATGCTTTACTGCGCATTAAATAATAGTTGATCCTCGTCTTGACCCTCTTCGCATTACCATTATCAAGATATTCTATCAAGAGTTCTCGACCCCATTTAGAATCACGTGCATCCCAAGAAACGTGTTTCCTAGAGGAAGATACCACTGACATAGGATTGTTTTAGTACTGGAAGCAAACCGCTTCAAGCCAGCCTCCACATGGGGGGCCGATAGCTTGGCTGCAAGTGCTGGGCTCTTTTCTCATCATTCTCAATAACTTCGGTGTAGCCAACACACTTTCACACGTGTGATTCTAAGCCTGGCGACGGAATGCTATCAGGTTATGTTGACGTGGGGTGTACTCGGAGGTCTATGCATAGGAATCTTGTACATACCAGGCGTTACCATCATCTATTTGTACTTCACGAGCCGTCGCGGCCTTGCTCTCGGTTGCGCAACAGCTAGAGGACCATTTGGTGGTGTGATTTACCCCATTGTTGTCCGTCGCCTGTTGGAGTCTGGCGGCTTCGGCTGGGCTTATCGAACCTTGACTTCATTTGCCTCTTTACTCTGACACGATACTATTCTCATCAAGCCAAGCACCCAAACTGTCAAAAAGCCAACGCCATAACTCCTCGACAAGTCAATTATCAAGGATAAAACCTCAAGTGTTTTCACTCTGGCGTCCTTCTTCATGTGGCTAGGTTTCCTCTTGCCTTACATCCTCACCCTTATTTTGTCTCGTGGATCTCGATCACCCTGTTGTCGAGGACATGGCATACTGTATCCTAGACGTCCCAAGTGCGGCCCAAGCCCTCGGAAGAATTATTCCTGCCTTCTGGGTAGACAAGAAAATTCTCGAGGCATAGTAATTATATCCATAGCTGCCGGTTCGGTGCTTCAATAGGGGTCCAGTCGCTTTACCGGCGAATAATGCCAGTGGTTAATATCAATGTGCGTTTCTAAGAGACCAAATATGGAATTGTATGATTATTCTTTTTACATAATACCTCCTTATATATCCTCTTTTAGAACCCGGAGGAGAAAGCTGGTAAAAGGTCTAGTGCTTAGATACATAAAAAAGAATCAGGGACTTACGGTCTTTCTTTAACTTTAGTACTATTTCTTCTTAAGTTATTAATTCAATATATTATATAGTAATATAT
>JAALXI010000180.1:0-104669 GCA_012977755.1 Fusarium nurragi | reverse complement strand
TCTACTCTACTCTACTCTACTCATACATGTACTATACAGCGCTTGCACAGTCGCTCTGCTGCTCTGGCCCTCGCGTGTAACACCCAGGGGCGGGTCTTTAGCCGCGGCTGGTCGCAGGGGAAAAGAAGACTACTCTTAACTTGGCCAACTACAGCAAAGCAGATGCACGTCGACGATCATAGATGCTTGACTAGCGGCAGATCACAACATGTATGTCTCATGAAGAAGATCTAGCTCTAAGCCAAGTTTTTCACGCACAACCACAACGCATAAGCCTCACCCATCTTTGTGTTCCCTTTCTCCACCGCCTCTTCCTGATCGTGGTACCAAGATGAACCCTCTCAAATAAACATTTATCCCCCCCCCCTCTGCCACAGTCTCTTGTTGCACAAATCTCGATTGCGACACCATGGGACAGCAGATCTCTCGCGATGCACAACAGATCCTTCTGCCACGGGGAGGCGCTGCGATGGCGTAAAGACGGTGAGGGAGGTATAAGAAGAAAAACAACAACGCAGAAGCAAGGACAGTATAATAAAAGACAAAAACTGCAAAGTGGGGGAGTTCTGTTTCAGAGCACTAATGCAGAGAGGCGAGATGCAGTAACACCAAAATCTGGCTGACCGCCTGGGAGAAAACGACAAGGACTGAAGTCAAAGTCTTCTTTCTGCAAGGGAGAAGTATAGCCTTGTTCTCTTGTTGCCAGATAATGAAACAAGCATAACGTTGCTAATCTTGCATAGACCCCTCGAGTATCTCCCAGACTGCGGGTGGTCACAGATACCTTGAACCCACAGAGCATAAGAGAGAAGCAACACATCGTTATGGACTAGATGGAGATACGTCGGTTTTGTTTCGTGCTGCTACCCGCTACCAAACCTGCTCCTCTCTCTTCTCCTGTCCCTTCCACCATGTTTTGTTTCTGTTGCATTACTCCATATAATAAACGACCGCTATTGTCAATATCCGATTCTATTAATCTGCCGTACTTTTTCAACTACCAATAAGATGGTCTTAGACCTGCAAAGTTTGATAGGGCTGCTGCGGAGTGCTCATCACCCTCCTTCTTGCGCTGTCCACTCAACTAGAATGATTGTTAGGTCTGATTTTCCAACAATGTTTAAGGGAATAGATAGAACTTACCTCCAGCTGAACACCCTTGTGGATGTGCACCAACCAGTCCACATAGCTCTGTGCCTCGTTGTTTCGGTCCTCTACAAGCATACGGGCAAAGTCAAACTCGGCACCGTCGATGCCTTGTCTGGCAAGCTGGATCGTCAGACCCTTGGAGCCGCGCATTGTTCGAAGGAACTCGATAATGTTGCGGACTTGGGCGTTGAGGTGAGTCTCAAGCAAAGGCAGAGCTGATGTATAGGGGTCCAGGCTCTTGAGGGTGTCCTTGT
This sequence comes from Fusarium nurragi, assembly GCA_012977755.1. Classification (NCBI taxonomy): domain Eukaryota; kingdom Fungi; phylum Ascomycota; class Sordariomycetes; order Hypocreales; family Nectriaceae; genus Fusarium; species Fusarium nurragi. The sequence continues at coordinate 103,266 of JAALXI010000180.1, read as the reverse complement.
CCTCGCCAAAGAGATCCGAGATAAGGTTAGGGGACGTCTGTGAGTGGAACCAGAGGAGGCACTGTTGGCCGTTATCAACCAGATACACGCCACCGGGCTCAACTCGTGAGAATGACGTGCGAATTGCAGGTGGCATCTTCAGATGGCCTGTCTCAGGGTCCGCAAATCCCTCTTCAGGTGTCAGGTTGTGGACAGGAATCATGCGGGGATAGAGATACAAGCTCAACTCCAGACCACCCATTGAACGAAGCATCCGCATCTCATGGACTCTGCGGTCAGAGTTCTCAATACCACCCTTGAGGGCCCGGCATTTGAGGAGACCAAGAAGGTACATGCAGTACTCCTTGAGTCGCTCAGGCATGACAAGCTGTCCTGGAGGATGTTGCTGAGCAGCATGCTTCCTATAGCAAGCAAGGACGTCAATAGCCTTCTCAGTCAACCAGTGACGGATATCCTTGAGGTTACTTGACGTTGTCGCTAACTTCGTGCTGGCTTCCTTGGCCAGCATGCCGATGACAGCGTCTTGGTCAACAAACTTGAGGCACTCGCGGATACCCTGTTCTCGCACACCTGATTCCTTAGACGTTTCTGTGACGCTAGCGATAACGTTGGAGCATCGTACGCGACGTTGGCCTGAAGCAGTGGTGTAAAGCAGGGCAGATTGGAAGTGAGCATCCAACTTTGAATCCAGCTTGCCATCGTAGCTGAATGAAACACCCATAGCCTTATCAGCATCAATGGCACCGATCTCCAAGTCAGCGCCGAAAGTATGCTGAATAAAGTTGCCATGGTAGCCAGAGACCTGAAGACCATTTGAGCATCGAACTTTCATGAGAGCTTGGAAACCAGTTTCCCGTGTTACAGCACGAGAGATTTCAAGCGACAGCTTTCGACTATCCCTCGCAGCAATGAAGTTAGGGTAGTAGAATGCTTCCCCGCCAGTCGTTGCAGAAACATGACCTATGAAGGGTAATATTAGCTTAAGTGTCGCTTTACCACCAGAAACTGAACTTACCGATAGTCGCGATATCAAGGTAACCGCCTGAAGGAGCAGCGAGGAAGAAATCAGCACCGACGCCAGAGGCAGCCATCTTCTCGGCAACCTTCTTCCAGGCTGGATGCTCAGTCGTGTAGAGCTTCTTGTCGATTTCACCTCCAGGGTGATTGCCATTATCACGCATGAAGAGACGACCAGGACCCCAGGTTGGTAGTGCGGAGCAAGATGCCACAACCTTGCCTCCAGTGGCCTCAAGAGCTGAGAGTGCCGAGTTCAGAGCAGCGAGAAGAGCGGGCTCAGGGTTCTTGATGGTAGAAAACATGTCCGGCAACCGAGTCAGCAGAGATGTGATCACGTCCTTGGACTCATATGGGTCAACAAAGAGACCCTCGCTCAGGGGTACGAAAGGATCCTCAAGATCAGGCATTATCATCATCTGGGCTTGTTCTAAGGCAGGCTGTAAGCCGTTAGTAAAAGTAATCCCAAAATTCCATCCACAAACTCACGTTGACATTGTAAAAGTGAATGTCCTTGTCATAGGTGACAAAGCCAACCTTGGCGCCTTCGGGTATCCTACGTTTCGGTTCTCCGTTCTCATCCAACTCTTGGTCCTCACCGCCATATAGAGCGACCCGGATACCCTCGCAAAACGCCTCGACATAGCCCTTATTGAAAGATTCCTGGGTAACATCAATAAGGAACAACCACCTCAGTCCAACCGGCTCTCTGGTCCAGTACTCCTTAGGCACCACAAATTCCACAGTTCCCCGGTGAAGCTCCGGTCGACTATCGCGGTCGACTCGAACACCTTGAGGGTTAGTTGCAGAGAAGTATTCCGCAGGTGTGTCGTTGGGATACGAGCAGAGGTTACAGACGAACTTATTTCCACCTGAGCGGAACATCATGAAGGGGTTCATATAAGCTCGGCATCGTCTGCATCGTGGGGGTCCGGGTTCGCCAAAGTCGAGGACAGGGATTTCACTTTCTCCGGCCTGCAGAGGAGCAAGCGGCTGCAGCATAAGCCCAAGAGATAGACCTGTAGCTTGCAGGGCATCCTGAGTCGAGGGAATATTGTTGAGTGTGAGTCGTGTGTATTTCGGAGACGAATTGCCCTGGTCGTAAGCGACAAACGAGACTGTCGAGGGAGGCGGCACATGTCGTTCAAAGGTGGGGTATACGTTCTTGAGGTAGTACTGTTGGAGAGCATCTCGCGAGGCTGGTACACTGGGCATATCGTCAGGTGATACTCCCTTGGGGCCGCTGGTCGAGATTGATGCCGTATCAAAGCCCTCACCGACGCTGGGTGTACCAGCAAGGGGACCAGGACTGAATGCTGGGTTGACAGGCGCACCAAACTGGCTCTGGCTTTGCATCTGGGGAGTTCCCTGGGGGTTTCCAAATTGACCTCCAAAACCGGGACCGCCTGGGACGCTGTCGAGGAACTGTGTCGCAGACGTTCCCTGCGCGGGCATTCCATTGAAGGCTTGTGAGGAACCCGTAGCTTCAACGGTGTGGTATGCGTGTCGATCCTTCTTCTTTCTTCTCGCAGTGCCGTGTCCATCTCCCAAGTTCATCCCACCCAATTGAGCAGCTAGCGAAGCATCTTGTGAAGGCGGAGCTTGACCTGGAGGTGCCTCGGTTTGAGGAGGTGCATAGCCATAGCCCGGAACTGGAGATCCAGTCATGGGAGGAGGAGGTTGTTGGCTTCCAAGGTATTGAGGTGCTCCATATGGTGATGCTTGTTGCTGGTAAGGAGAGGGAGCGATGGGATGCTGGAACTGTTGGACGGCGGGTTGTGAGGTTCGATTGGGGTCGTTGGGATCAATAACCTCGCCCTGGCCGAGGGCATGATACTGGGCGTAATCAGCCATTGTGACGTTGAAGTTCCGGATGCGAGAAGGACGAGAAGATCGAATGTGATTGTCAGTCTATCGGATGAGCATGCGACAAGTAAAGGAGACGTGGGGCAGCAGAATATATAATGATGAGTAGCACAAGCTCCAAGAACACTGAAAGAAGAATTCGACAATAATTATATGCAGGAAATTGCAAACATGATCTCTCAAGCCCGCGCCTAAGCTGGTAAGGATTTCTTCACTGAAGATCTCAGGAGTAGAAACGTGATGCTATCTGTGATGATAGGTGTCCTGCCTCGCTGGCCTTTTCTGGATGTTCCTTCCGACTGGACATTCTAGGCGATCGTGTTCCGTCCCCCGCCTTACTCTGATTGGCAAAGCGTCGAGTGCCTATCAGCTTGTGCACTGTATCACTGGACTGTGATCTATCAGATGGGTCATGTGATGTACAGCTTGATAGCAATCACCACAATAGCCCAAGAGAGGTGTGTTAAGAGGAAATAATTATATCGTCTGATTGCCCGTGCTAAATACACTGCATCCTGACTTTTGAGTGATCGTGCTTAGGTACGCACCATCTCGTTAACTGCTGTCACATCTTGGATACAGCCTTTTGGGGACTGACTTTGATGCAACAATAACGGCTTTCAGATAAAAGTCAACTGATAACCCGCTAGAAAACAATTTACTGCCACTGCCAGACAATACGAAGAAGAAGGAAAAGTATATTTGAGCACCGGGCGGTACTTGTTTGGTTGTCTCACGTTGTTGACTTGGCACATTTATCTGATGGCAATAGCGCACGATCAATTGAGAGCCCTAGAAGTGAGAACCAATAGTTGTAAATTAAAGCCCAACAGCCTTTAAACACTAAGTGTTGAATCACTCGGGATCAAGTTTTCTTAACTAGGACAAAGAGTGTATATGTTTGAACATGGCAAAGAGGTAGCCAGTGAGTATATCATCTAGGGTGGGTGGGTGCGAATGATGATGCTATTGTCGGACAGTCGGCAACAGAATTGACCTACTACAGCGGCAAAATGAAAATCCGCACTCAAATGAAGAAGCCATATTGCAGCTACATTGAAGTTTTCAGGTGTTTTGCCGGGAAAGATATTAAACTGTTAGATTGGGCGCAAACCATAACGATGCCACGTCGTGCCCCTCACACCTGACGTAACGCGTTGGTCGCCAGGGTGAAGGCGTATGAGGAAGCGCGGTGAGAAATTTCGTATCAATACAAATTATAGTATGAGAAGCGGAGTCTCATCGCTTCTATTTCCTCTGCTATGTGCTTTCGAGAAGCTGAATACTATTGTGTGAATAAAAAGGTGAGAATGAATTGTCCGACCGAAACATGGCAATCAATAGGCGACCACTGGAACAAGATTATTGAATTGCTTGAAGAGATCCATGGGAGGAGAACATAAGGTAATTAGAGATATATAATCGAAAAGCATACTCATAAGGTTAGAATGTCTAGTATAATACTCCGTTTGTGGACGCGATGCATACTAGAATATTGTATTCGGCGTTGATGTTTGGACGCCTCCGACCGTGTAAGTCGTGATACTACATCTCTGCCCTTTCAGGAGTCAATGGTGGCATTTTGTTCAACAAAAAAAAGGTCAGAATGCACTCAAGTTGTATCTGGGCAGTTTGGGACTACCGAATGAGTAAAAATATACCCATGGTGTGGTGTGTGGCGGGTTGACGAGTAGACAGTGGTGGGATGCGGATAGCTTCAGATACGACGCGTGATATTGCGATTTGAACTTGAGAGTGACTTTGAGCGATATGGATCGTAGGTTGATGGAATCGACTCGGAGCAACGTCAAAACTACACTATTGGGGTCGCTGTTTCTTATGAAGACATCAAACAGCTTCGCGGGAGCTTGGATATCACCGTATCTGTCGTAATTCGGAATGCGACAACATGCATGGCTCATTCAATCGTCCCTCAGCGGCCCTCAAAGGCGAAACATGCTCCAACCATCACGCGCAACAAGTCGACGAATCTCCCCCTCCATTCCGGTCCAAAAAGGTCTCCGTAAACTCGCAAGGCGACTCCGAAAATGCATCATTCATCTCATTGAGGAGGGTAAACGAAGAAGCGAGAGAATCTAGGGAAATGAATGCTCGGGGGCATCAGTTGCGCTCACATTTTGCCAGACTCTAGATCACACAGAGGTACACCTCACTCAAGGTGATGTCTGGACTGACCAATCAAAAATTCGATCACAGCCCGGGTATCTTTTTGGCATTTTTGGCGCCCCATTTTATCAAGTGCCATGCTGGAGGGTCCAGTCTTGGCATCTCTTGAATCTGGCTCAGCTGGGTGTGGCTGAATTAGAATAGTGCAGATGCCCCGAGGTTATGCACCAGGTGCGAGCCAATCCAGGGACGCGATAACAAGGCTCATGTGCCCGGTGCAGATCTTGCAGGCCTTGTGCACGCCTTTGTGCAAACGCATGCCAACGGGTGTTGAGCGTGCATGAAGCACTTTGGTGTGGCGCTCAAAAATGCCCCTCCTCCTCTTTGGGGCAAGTGGGCCCATGGCAGGTGAGCAGAGAGCAGAGTCGCGAAGCTGTAAGAGAGATGGACTAGAGCAGGACCTACCGACCTTTTACTGATTGCGCTCTGCCCCCGCCCAATATATAAACATGCCCCGTCCCCTCCACGCGCCCGATGAAGGGATTCTGCTCGTCGTTTGCTCTCCAGTTCATTAAACGTTTCCCAAATCTCTCGCCTCGCCTTAAACGTTTTCGTCGCGTCTTTTCTCTCGTCTCAGAAGCATATACTACTCGTCTTTACTCAACCCACCTCAACTTACACAAACCGATACAATGGCTCCCAAAGCCGCCGCCGCTCCCAAGAAGGCCTCTGGCCACGCCAGCTACCAGGTGAGCCCCTGCACTATTCTTGCGAGATGATGTCTTGAAATGAGTCGCTAACATTTTTAAGGACATGATCACTGATGCTATTGTCAACGTATGTGAATTCCGAAAGCTCCCTGATCGCTGGCGCGTCTCCCGTCGCGCACTGAACATGGGCCGCGGATGAAGCCATCGCCACGGGCCTCCCCAACCACTCCCGTTCTCACTTTCTTTCATTCCTTTTCACTCACTAACGCGTTTTCTTTTCAATCAACAGCTCAAGGACCGAAAGGGCTCTAGGTAAGCTTTCATATTCTCTTACTCTCTTCGCGCAATGCTTCTGCATTGTCGCATCCCCTTCGCTCTTCCCCCTTCAGCTGCTGACTCGCCACACAGCCGTCAATCTTTGAAGAAGTATGTCAAGGCCAACAATGCCCTCAATGTCACCGACAACATGTTCGACTCTCTCTTCAACAAGGCACTGAAGGCCGGTGTCGACAAGGGCGTTTTCGAGCAGCCCAAGGGTCCTTCCGGTGGTACCAAGCTCGCCAAGAAGCAGCCTGAGGCTAAGAAGCCTGCTGCTCCCAAGAAGCCTGTCGCCGAGAAGAAGGAGGCTGCTGAGAAACCTGCCGCTAAGAAGCCCGCCCCCAAGAAGGCCGTCGCCCCCAAGAAGGCTGCTACTGAGAAGAAGGCTGCTGCCCCCAAGAAGGCCGCCGCCGAGAAGAAGACCGTTGTGAAGAAGACCACCGAAAAGGCTGAGAAGGTTGAGAAGTCTGAGAAGGCTCCTCCCGCCAAGAAGGCCGCTGCACCTAAGAAGGCCGCCGCCACTAAGAAGGTACGTGATTTCCAGTTGACTACTATTGTGACCATTCTAACACATTGTAGACTGCCGATAAGCCTGAGAAGCCCGAGACTGCTCTCACCAAGACAAAGGCCGGTCGCGTCACCAAGACCACCAAAGCCGCTCCAGCAAAGAAGGCTGCTGCACCTAAGAAGGCAGCAGCCCCCAAGAAGGCCGCTGCTACCAAGGCGTAACATGACGTTGAGCAGTATTGAACTTTATTAATGACGACCACGGCGTTAAAGGATTTGTTCACGGTAAGGGCCTGGAAAGTACGGCTACTGGGATTTTGATGGTTTTGATTTGGAGCGCGGATTATTGGCTGTTTACTTGTACGCGTACGCAAAGTCTCGCGACTGCATGATTCTACCCTCGGCCATCTCGCTTTTCTTTTGGAGGTGGTAGACCAGAAACGAGGGTCATTTGGCCGCGATTGTTTCTCTTGTAGAATATCACATGGCATGGCAGATTTTTCATTAGGCGTGTCAGGTCCGAAATATTGCAAGAAGTGGACGGTCGGCGTGTTTTTGGTAGGAGGGCAAAAAGTCTCGGATGTGGGTGAGGAAGGGTTGGGCGAGGATACGATTATACCACTGTCGCTGTTTTGAGTTATTTGATTTAAACTACGCCATGAATATTATCGACATGACTTTTGACCATGAGTCTCAATAATTCAGATGATTTGGTGAAACGATTCGTGCGTGTATCGTCGACGCGCTGTCTTAGGGCTTGTTTACGTGGGTTGGTAGTGATGAAGCGTGTCTCGACTCATTCCTTGCCAGGGGGTATCACGTGGGTCACCATGGTCCTCTGACTGCAAAACTACCACGTAGTAGGTTGGCCAGAGGCTACAGGAAACAAAACGCGGTCTTGGAGGATGTGGGAGATGAGCGTAATGCAGTCCGGCAGCTCAGCTCAACTCTCTGTCTGTTGTTGGTGGTCTGTTGAGTGCAGCACATACGCGTCAGCCTTGTTCGGCGTGTAAGTGAACTGGCGATAGACTTCTTCTAATCAAGGAAACATTTCAGCTTTGCCTTTGGATTATAAGCTTTGTCTCCTCGGAAGAAGAGTCCAACATAGTCACTGAGTATAGCTGTCATCTGCTCTATCTAAGCTGTTGGCCCTTGCCGCCTTCTCATGGTTGAGTGTGTTGCTGACCAGACCAGGCGCCGTGGGGAGGAATTGTAGTCGATAAAAGTGGAACCCCGAAACCTTTGAGTTGGCACATACACCCCTCACTTCAAGTCATTTCTGGTGAGGATTCTCATAGGAAAACGTGAATGATGGTGAGAAGGCATACTAAGAGGAGGTTTGGAGTAATAGTGAAGACTTATCCATCAGTCTATGCGGCGTAGAAGTGCCTGCGCCGTACAATTTACAGTATTTCTCGCACATTGTCAGCGACACACAGCTACAAGCCTTGGACGTCTCTGCGTCTATTCAAGTCTGCAGGGGCGTGAGATGAGACATTTCAGCTACTGCTGTATCCCACCGTCACAGCTCACGTGCCTGACATCCCAACCTGGAGCTTAAGCGCTTGTACCTGTACTTCCTTATGGTGCAGATTACCGAGGCCAGAGCTATGACAGTACGTACCCTGCTGTAGCGACAAAAGTGGAAAGTCGGGGTACCTCAACGTCAGCGATGTTTCTGCCCCTCGTAAGCTCTCAGATGGCCCGTGTTCCCCTCATGTCCGTCACTGATCATCGCCTGTTTCTCTTCGTTCTTTGACTCTGCCCTGTCTCTGCCCGTCCAGGTTTTTCCTCCCCTGCTCAAAGCCCTGGCTGCTTCTGTTTTCTTCCCCCGTGCCACAGTCCATCGGGCCCCTGAAAAGTCACTCGATTCTGCGTTGGACCCAGGCACCAGGCACCCGACCAGCGATAATATTACTGTGCGCAATAGCTCTGGAGGTGCTGACGACTTCAGCCCACTTTAGACGCACCTTGAGTGTGGCATCGCCAGATTTCCCAGTGACTGACGACCTTGTCCTGGTACATACAGGTACCAGCTGTAGCTGAACCAGGTTGTTTCTATTGCTACGTCGTCCCCCTTCCAGGCCCTTCCTTGGCTCTTGACCGATCGTTCCGGGGCCACGTCCTGCGCTGTACTACAGTACAGTCTAATTACACCTGAACACCATTTCCTCGCAAGGCTGCCTACAAGACCTGTGCATTCACTAACATCAACTTGCATCATCTTGTTCATCTGCACTGCGCTCTTTCTTGTTGCCTGCATTGCCGCCTAACCCTCCACTGTGTTTCCATCCCTTGGTCGCCTAATCAATATCCTGCCCGGTTGTGCCGAAGATGGCGGGCAGTCTCTGTTCGCATGCGCCTTGATCTATTATCGCATCATATTGACTTCCTCATCTTCCCGTGACGCAAACCGATAGGCTCGAGTTATTGCAACCCGATACGAGCCACACCCATAAGATCCCTTGAGCCGTCGCGCAAAGGGTTCACTATGGCTTCTTCTAATCCTTTTCGCAAGAGTGCTGCCATTACGGTAGACACAGCTACCTTTCCCAACCACACATCCTCCGCTGCCGCTCGTTTCCCTGCTCTCGATCCAATCGAAACAGCAGCAACTCCTCCGCCTCCGACTAGCTTTCAGCAAGCTGGCGCTTCAACTATTGACTCCAAATCCAAAATCACCAAGAAAGTCCGCGTTCTCTCACCCCCGCCGCTCTCTCCCGACCCTCCCGAATGGGCCTTCACTGCGCCTTCTCTTGCGCAATATGCCGCAAGCCAACAAAACGAGCCCGACCACTTCGATGCGACATCCACCGATGATAGCGATCGCGAGATGGTAGCTGCTGCTGCTCGCCATCATACTCCGACTGGCGGTCAGGGCCCGGGAAACCCGTTCAGCAAGACATTACGAGACCTGGACTCGCCTGGCGCAGAACGAAAACTTGAGCAGGAGCGAAAAGATGAAGGCCATGCGCTCAAGGCTGCCAATACAGCCAGAAAGTCCTTGGATGTTAATTCTTTCAAGCGGTTGCTTATGACGGGAAATTTGGAGTCAGACAAGTCTTCACCACTTAAAACTCGACAGTTGATGCCACCGCCAGCGAGAGATGCGAAAGACCGACCCTCTATTTTTCAAACAACATCGCATGAAGGGTCCAAGGATGTATCGACGCCCAGAGAAGAACTTCAAGAGGCGTCACTTATATCCCAAGAAGTCTCGGATACCACGGAAGATGACCTAGACCATGGGGGCGTTTCCGACTCGAGTGCATCGGCGCAAGTTAGTTCAGGAGGCAGCAAGAAGCCGCCACCACCACCCAGCTCTCGGCATGGAAAGTCCATAAAGCTTGATTTGGTTGGAAATCAGGCATCTTCGGAAGCTCTCGCGACCTTATCACCATCGGACATGAACAAGCCGCTCCCGCCTGCACCTGTCCGAAGAAGTTTGGAAGAAGGAAACGAGTCGCCATTCGACCGTGAAGCAGCTGGCAAGATCCCAGAGGCTGAAGCTGATGCCGGTATGACATCGCCAGAGCCGTCCGGCAACGGTCGAAAAGCAGTTCCTGCACCACCACCCCGAAGAGGGCACGCGAGGGGAGAGAGCAAGGTATATGCACACGGCCTAGGCTTGATACAGCAACAATCCACGCATAACGATGAGAACTCATCACGATCATCATCCATGAGACCTCGACCAGAGCACAACCGTCGTGACTCTCATGCTGGAGCCCCTCCACCGCCGCCACCGAGGTCTCACCATAGCTCAAGACAATCTACACAGATTCCAGCAGGCGTGACCTCGAGCTTTACGGATCTGAGCCAATCATCATCTCCGGCTCCATCTGTTGACGTTGAATTGAGCACAAATTCAACACACTCACAGCTGCGTCAATCCTCAACACTCGACTTGGCCCTTCCTCGGGATTCTCAGCCTGGAAACCATCCAGCTGGCGCCACCAAGTCTTGGGCCCCACCGCCACCACCTGCACGAAACACCTCTGTTCGGCGACCTGCCAGTATCAGAAGTGTTGACAGCAGCCGGCGAATTTCATTAGAGTCAAAGCCTCATAACCCGGTCGCCCCACCTCCACCACCTCGAAGACAAAGAGGCAGCAGTCGAGGCAGCGTAGATGGGCCTAGGAGAACGAGTCTTGATAGTGTAGGAAAGGTTGGATCGAGCCAAGTTACTGAAGAGGAACCCGACGGGGTCACAGTGACAACGGGGTCTGGTCCCGCATCTCCGCAATCGGCGAATGAGCCAGGTAAGAGTCTTGACATCCTGGCTGATCTTGACGCCCTTCAGAGAGAGGTGGACGCATTGCGGGGGAAGGTGGGATGACGAGATGTCTCTAGGACGGAGATACACGAAAGGGACGGGTCGTTGAAGGTTGAAATGTGTTGATGGGTTGTACAAAGAGGAGCGTGGCAACATGCAGTCGACAATCTAGTCGCACTTGGAGTTGAAGATGAACCTACAGTCATATGGATGCAAAGGCGCGGGCGTTTTGATGGACAGGACTCTGGCACGATAGAGCTGTGTGATTGGTCTTGTTTTATTTGTCTGTATGGGAAAATGTGCTGTAGATGAAGGCCAGAGCTGCCAGAGGCAGACCTTTAGCACAGCGTTTGACGATGATGATGAGCTTGGAGTTTGTACGCATTTTACCGCAAGTTACCTCATGGGCCTCCATGTTTCGTGCAATGTTGTGTACTGGTGCAGTGTATTGCTCCCCTACTCAGCCACACGCACGCAACACACTACTGATGGACGTAGAAACGAGTCGTCAGGGACGCCCATGTCATGAGCTAGTTGTTAGTACAGCAGTTTGGCGTCTGGAACCCCGAAGGATCCGTGACAGCCTGTGGCAGATGACCTCGACTATGCTGTGCATTATGCGTCTAGTTAAGGTTGAATGAAGCGTAGACAGAAGTAGAAACACGATGGATCGCGATACTTAATAAGTAATCAATTAATGTTGCGCCTTTTCAATCATTTTTCTTTTCATCGCGGTCTCGTCTGCGCAAGTCACAATCGTTCACCATCTTGGTTACGTGACGTCGCATTGGGCAACATGATCAACGTGGTGAGAGGGGGGGTTGCGACTAGGGGGATGGAAGGTTCTTTTTTTTCGAGAAGGTCTTATTTGGACAAGGATTGGGCGAGCCGAGTCGGTGAGGGGGGCATCAACGGTCAATGCACGACAGCTGTCTTTAAGCAGACGGAGGTGAGTAGGTGCTGTCAATGTTGGTTTGTTACCGAGACTCGAGTTTGAGGTATCTGATACTTTGAGTAGTCGGAGCATGTGTCGCGCCCTATCGACCCAGACTCGGTTATAGCAGAGCAGCGATGCAACGGTCTGTAGCTTGTTCTTTCTTGTATGGATACCATCACGACAGCTCGGCCTGTGTCACGCTTCCATTTACTGTATCTTCCCGTTAGTTACCTGCTGCTCACCTTATCTTGCCTCGCTCCTCCCTCTCTGCCTTTCTTCACTCCCTTCTTTAACTTCTCTTGCATCTCTTTTAGTTCAACTTCAATTTCCCTTCTTCTCTGCAAATACTTAGCTTATCCGCCTGGAAACTTTGACCCTCCCCTTGTTCAGACAATCCTCGCTTAATCAGTGCTTCTTCTGTCTTCTCTTGTCGTTTCCCCTCTCTGTATCTAAGACTTGTCTATCTCGGCCTCTCTCTACATTTACATACCTCTTCGTCTTTCACTCCGTCTCTTCCGTGCTATCCTGGCCCTCCTAATAGGGAAACACTCAAACAAATCTCACCTTCTCTTCCCATCTCCCATCTCCCCTCTCCCGTAGCCCAGAATGTGCTACGCCAACCTTGGCACTCTCGTCTGTCAAGCCTGCGGCCGCCGCGTGGGCGAGCAGCCTGTGGGAACTACACCCTGCTTCGCTACATGCGGAAAATACGTCTCGCGGGTCACCGGCAACGTAATCAGCGGCGAGTGCGGCGTCTGCAGCGAGGCAAGGGCCCAGAGGAGCCAAATGACCACGAGGCTTAACCGGGCGTTTAGCAAGTGATGCATTGCGGCATTATCCTATCCTCCGGGTTATTCTGCACGGTACCTTACCTGCTGTGGGTGAGGATGGTAAGCTCTGCTTACACTCTTCGACAAAAGGCGTACTGACACTATGCGTCGGAGTTGGGAAGATGGATGGCACCTCTCTGAAACTCGACATTCGCGGCATAGTTAAAGCCGTTCAAAGGCCGGCATTCACACAATGAGGCCGTGTCACCCACTGGTTCCTTCTTATTCGATAACATTTCGCGCTTTACGACTCATGGTCTTACGATGCACGGCGGCGTTGTACGGCATAATGCTCACCTTCACTTTTGGTACACGAACTAGAAGGAGCATGATGCCTGGTTTTTGTGTTTGATGCGGGCAATAAACACGTATTGCTGACTCAGACTCTGTATTCTATTTATTATACCCATAATTGTCATTATTCAATATATTGACAACAACAGCATGTTTTGCTTGCATGTGCCACGCGACTCGGCTTCGTGTGGAGTTATCGTTTGTCATGGGACCATACTTTTGCAAATTGACGGTGTACAACAAGCTAAGTGACAAGTGGCGCAGACTATGGGCATTGCCGAGGTATGAAACTGTACTGCATCCAAACCAAGAATCATAGTCATCAGGCTCAGGTCCATATGGTAACTTGATTAAGACTTTATGCAGTTCTTGCAAGTCCCGACTCAGATCTAAGTCGCCACGCGGAAAGAACATCTAATCGAAGAATTCAATCTGATGGATGTTCCCGTGTTTGTTTCGGGTGCGAGGTGTCTATTCCGTATTTGCAAGTTCACAGACCTACGAGTCCTCGTACAAACGTCGTTGCAGGCGGTATCGAAGTGAACAGCACAGTGATTGTTCCAAAAAGGCTCATAGACAAACTCGACAAGGCCGCAGCTCGAGGGTCCGTTCGCAGCAGAACTGATGTTGCGATGGCGCTTGAGTTAACACCCAGTGTCACTCCGCGAGTCACATAATCGTCCTCTGGGACTCGCAGCCAACGCAATATGCGCGCTCCGAGCACGGCGCCCAGAATTCCGCTGATGATGGCCAATGCAGCTGCTGTGTTGACGTCGCCGTCGAGGTTCGCAGTCGCGGGGATAGCGAGCGCGAGCGTCAGGCTGCGGGACGCAAATGCGAGACTGCGGGCTGCCGAGATGCCACAAGCGTAACACAGCGGCGGGTATGCGAGCAACGAACCAATGCTGATAGCAACGTTTGGAACGACGATGGAGATGAAATGCGTGCGAAGCTCACGTCGGTACTGAAACATGGGCAGAGCGAGGCCTACAATGCTGGCGTCTAGCAGAGTACCAAAGACATCGCCTGCGCCTGGGAGGAGGCCGTGGTTTTGTGTTGCGTTGCGCCACAGCTCTATATACTTTGCACCTGTGCGGTATGCGTGAAGTGTTGCTGTTAAGCTATCACCGCGGATGGCTGCGAATGCCCATATAACGAGCACTGTTGCGAGGGATGATACCAGGACTGGATGAAGGTATTCTTTCCACTTGGGTGTAATAGCCATAGCACCATACCAGGCGAGAATGTTAACAGCCAGATGAATGGGCATGGAGTAGCCGGTAGAGTAGTAGATAGGGATGCCAATAAAGACAAAGAGCCCTATGAAAGTCGCTACATCGAGGTTTGCCGATATTCGAGCCACCCACAACTCGGCTTTGGGTGGCGGAAGAGGGACTTGAGGAAGCAAAGTGGTAGGATTGAGAGCTTCAACTGCATTATCCGGAGCGTTGCCACTTGCATAATGATGCTCTTGAAGCCGCAGCTGCGGTGGAGTTTGAGGGCGTGATGGCGGTTGAGATGGTGCGGCTGAAGCTGGCTCCGAAGTCGACGCAGACGCAAGCACCAGAGGAATCTGTGAACCAGCCCGAGATACGCTCGTCCGACGTAACATGCCAGGGGGATGTACCTCACCTAGTGGGATATCCGGTGTCTGGCGGTCTAGTTCTTCGGCGCGCTGCGACTTGGAGCGTCTCGAGGCACCAAGGACGAGTTGAAGACTGCGGGTGATCCAGGCGGCCAGAGCCATCATTATGAAGAAGCCAATAACTATAAAGGTTAGATAAAGCTCAATGCCGTATCTGTACGAGACCCTACTGAAAATTGCAATGATGACCATGACCTCAACAATTCCGATGGGCGGACTTAGAGGTAGAAGGACGAAAGATGGCGTGAAGAAGACACCCATCCATCGAAGTGACCATCCAGCCTAGGGAAGTTAGACTCAAGAACATAGTTAACGATATCTCGCCGACTTACAGGCACATCAATAACGTTCACCAGCTTTCTCGTCTTGTGGCTCCCCAATAATGACTCACTGGCGATAAGAGCACAGAGGAGCAACATCATACAAGTAACAGAAGCTGGAAACGCAACACTGAACTTGTAAAATATGGAATCAACACCGAAACAAGCGGCGAGTACTGTTGTAAGACCCAGTGGTATATAGAACCAGGCGCGCAAGAGTTTGCCACTGTTGCTCTTAGCGGCCTGTATCGAAGATTAGTTCCTGGTGATTGTCTGACTGACAAGGCTCTCACCAGTTTGACGGCTTGTGCCAATTGCACAAAGTCGTTGGTATCCGCCGTCATTTTGCATCGTATATGGGAATCATGATATTGTCCTGAGGATGCAAAATGCTGCCTTGAAGATGTAAACGTAAATGATGTTAGTTGGCCAAGAGCCGAATGCCGGAGGGCCCTGGTCATGTGCGTTAGTCCGGGCGATCCATCCATTTACAACTAAGAAGATATGGAAGTGGTTGGCAAATCGCTAAAGACGATGTAGAAAGTAGACCTTCTTTTACTGCACCGGTTTCAATTACAGCATCTTATTTCTTGCTCGAGCCCTGTATCATAAGAGGCTCAGGCAATATTGGTTGAGAAAGAGAGATAAGAACGACAGCGACGGAGTTGAATTCCCGTCTCTTGAGGGGAGGTGACTGCAGGAACGGCTTTCGGATTGCGTTGGGCAAGATCCAACACTGCAGTAACTTAACTTGCCGCATCCTCGATCGTGGAAGTAATCTATCACTTGCACCATTCCCTTCATATCCTGGTATCACCCAGTTCCGACCTTATTCATCATCCCACTATTCGATCATATCTCCCCTCGCTAGTTTTCTCTGAAGTATGTGAAGTCTGCGATGGATCCCTCTCTCCCTGCAGAAAACCCTCTGCAAGCAAAGGGAAACCCAAGCATCGCGAATGCGCATCTCAAACCTGGACATGTATCCCAACGAACACATGATCACACGCCGAGGCATGGGGATGCCACCAAAATGCTTCATCGAAAGCTTGAATGCGGCTTTGAAGAAATAGACATCGTGCTGCATGAACCGTCGTTCAATTTAATGAGCCATGAACCAGCAATGCACTCTTGCCCAGAACTGGGCTGCTGGTACGATCGCCCATGTGTAAGGAAAGCCTCGCTTGTATCTGGATAGTGTCTCTCGTTAACACAATCGCATGCAGCGTTCAACACCGACATCAAGAAGTTCACGCAACAGTCCTCTCCTGCACAATCACTTCTCTCAGCCGTCAACCCCAACTGGTTTGCTGAGCCGGCTCGGTGATCGACATCGACGAGCGTACCCTTGGGAATCTCCGCTCGGGTCGAGTCGATCACTATCTTCTACCTCACTCGCTGAGTCGACAGACGATTCAAGATCACAAATTGGCAGAGACCGTAGACGGAGGGCACGCGACTCCGAAGCCAAGCGTGGCAACTCATCAGCCGACAATTCGGTGCCGATCATGTCGGCTCCGGTAGCTCAGAAAGGGACTCGCCAGTTGGTTGTTGCGGGGGTGGTCTTGGGGACATTGGATCTTGACCGATTGAGTCTCATGGCAAGAACAGACGGGGACCAGTCTAAGCAGAAGACCAGAGAGTGAGTTCAGACTGAACAGGCATAATGGGCAATAAACGAGGCGTCAGGGAGATTTCCTATCCGAGGTAGTTGGTCTGCAACTCCGGTCGATCATTGGACGTGACATGGATTCGTTGTTGACTGGGTACGTAGTATACTTAGTTGTATGCTGTATCGGTATTCAATCCAAACACCCCGAATCAATCATCGGCAAGATCATCTTGGACCCGAAACAACCCAAATTAGGACAATGTTTCTCATGTATCGTGTGCCACTTGCTCCAATTGGACGTAGTTGTCATTACGTGCCTCGGTTCCGGGGTCAAAAGCTGGGGTTTTAGTGACGGGGACCGGCTCCGGTTCGCGTCGGATGACTTCATCTGGTGGGCTTCAATTGCCGGCGCCCTTTGGCTGGTCAACAACTCCAAGCCCGAATTGCTGCATCTTTAACTACTCGCCTTCGCCCCAGGGTCCCGGTCTATTGTGCAACAACTCTATCTACCAAGATCGCTACTCACATAATGTTTCGCCCTATCCTCGGACGATGCGCACGAAGAGCCGCCATTCCTTTGCGACCATGCGCCACACGAAGGTTTGCCTCGGCATCAGGGCCGACCTTCAACTGGGAGGATCCCTTGGGAGCGAGTAACCTCCTGACTGAGGATGAGCGAGCAATTGGAGAGACCGCAGAGCGATACTGCCAAGAGCAACTGCTGCCCCGCGTGCTCCGTAAGTTGTCTCAAATTCGTTATCCATAAACACCGTATTAACGTCCATGTCTCACAGAGGCCTATCGCGACGAGTCCTACGATCCCAAGATTCTCGAGGAAATGGGCGAGCTCGGCTTGTTGGGCGCTACGATCGAGGGTTATGACTGTGCAGGTGTGTCTTCTGTCGCTGGCGGTTTGATCACACGAGCTGTGGAGAGAGTAGACAGCGGCTACCGATCTGGCATGTCTGTCCAGTCTTCGTTGGTTATGGGCGGTATCTTCGAGCATGGTACTGCTGAGCAGAAGGAGAAGTTCCTCCCTCAGATGGCCAAGGGCAAGCTTCTTGGTGCCTTTGGCCTGACGGAACCGAACCACGGCAGTGACCCTGGAAGCATGGAGACGGTGGCCAAGCCTCATCCGTCTAAACAGGGCTACTACTCCCTAAGTGGCTCAAAGACATGGATCACAAATAGTCCCATCGCAGATGTGTTTTTGGTGTGGGCAAAGTTACAAGAGACCGGTAAGATTCGAGGGTTCCTAGTTGAGCGCAAGGACTGCCCTCCAGGCACTCTCGAGACACCAGCTCTCAAAGATAAGAACGGTCTTAGAGCCTCAATCACGGGTATGATTCAGCTTGACAGCTGTCCTGTCCCGGATATCAACATGTTCCCAGAGGTTGAAGGTCTCAGGGGCCCCTTCAGCTGCCTGAACAACGCTCGATACGGCATTGCTCTAGGTGTGATGGGTGCTCTTGAGGACTGTATCGCCCGAGCCCGAACATATGCTCTCGAGCGCAAGCAGTTTAAGGGCAACCCTCTTGCCAAGTACCAGCTTGTGCAGAAGAAGCTCGCCGATGCGACAACAGACGCCGCCTACGGAACACTTGCGGCTATCCAGGTTGGCCGCCTCAAGGATGAAGGCAAGGCAACGCCCGAGATGATCAGCATGGTGAAGCGACAGAACTGCGATGCTGCTCTTCGAAACGCACGTCTGCTCCAGGAGATCTTTGGAGGCAATGCGGCGAGCGACGAATACATGATTGGCCGGCATGTGGCGAACCTCTTTGTGACTCAGACGTATGAGGGCCAAAGCGATATTCACAGTATGTGTACTTGCATGATGTATGGACGATGATTGCTAACAAACACGTTACAGGTCTTATTCTGGGACGGGCCATTACTGGTATTCAAGCGTTTGTTTAATGTGGGAGAATGATTGGTAAGGAGGCGATTGTAAAAAAGAGCCGTTAGGGGCGCATACCCGTATCATAGATGCTTGGAAATCAAAACATGTCTTATTACAAACAAACTCTGTCCAATAGTAAAGTCTGGTCCTTGTGACTTTCAAACTAGATGCTTAAGCAGTCGAGACAGCCTTGCCTAGCCGCATCATTAGCTAGCAAGCGGAAGTTTTGCCGTTTGTTTCCTCTTTGTCTTGTCCTCACGCTTGGTGTCTGGAACCCACTTGGTCCGCAATTAACAGGAACCCTCATTGCGGCTCGGAGCCAGTGACGTCGTTGGAGATACTGCCCCTCAGAAACCGCCGGAATTTGTCCAAGGCGTCCGTAGTAGGAGGCCACGAGCCGGCCACGCCGCTCGGGCGACTACATCCGCATCCGCATCCGGGGCCGGGTTCGGGAAGCGTTAATTATGCAGTTGGGTTCGTGCCGTCATCCCCGTAGCAATCGCGGAGGAGTAGTGCTGGATCGTTTGTACCGTTCGTGCACGAACCATGAGTCAAAGGTTCAAGAAAGAACGGAATCATCTGGAATCTCCATGGCGAAAGAAGTCGGTGGCTCTGCCGCCACTTGGAGTATTACTCACCGTTGCTACTGCGAGCCCGTCTTGGCCATTCTGGACTTCTAGATCCTCTCTGATGGTATTGTCAGAGCAGAATAAGCATCTGGCCGGTGCAAGCCATCGAAGGCGGGCGAAGAATATATCTCGTGTCCTCCACTGTATCAAGGCCCAACGTAAAAATCTGTAGCCAGCTGTTAGTGCTCGGGTACCGCTAGGCACTGATTCGCTCACTGGAACCTAAAATGCTCAGTGGCGGTGTCCCGCGGGCGGGCACCTCAGCGGGCTGTGGCCCAACTGTGACCCAGTCACAGCAATGGAGCGCCTAAAAAAAACCTGACTTTTCGGGCTGCCAGAATTGGATGTCAATGCCAGCGTAGCCACTCCTTCCCATTCCCTCAACCTGGGCTCTGATTCTTTGTTGACCCTCTTCTCCTTCTTCTTGCCCCATTTGAACGAACCATCTTCCTCCAAATCCCGCCTCTTCCTACTCTTTCAGCCTCGACTGAATTTCTTTACGCTTACCTACTCACAAAACCACAAATACCATAAATCTGCCTTCGTCTCCTGTTTTCTCGGGACGATCCCTACCATCGTTATAGTGCGTCCTTTCGAAACCTCTGCTCTTCCGACCGCTCGTCCTGTCATCCCTCGACTAACGTCTTGCCCAACCTAGAACGACCGCGACAACTCGCAACACACATCTCAGATACCCCTTCTACACATCACAAAATGGCTCTCAAGCGCATCAACAAGGAGCTGACTGATCTCGGCCGGTAAGTTCACTCTCATCCAGCGCCTGAGGGGTCAAACTGGACTGCTCCAAGACGTCAGGTGGGGGGCACTGGAAGCGGGGTCCTTGGTGACGGCCTGCGATATCGAAACCCTCGACGACTTGGGAACCCTCATCGCTATCTCGTTTCTACGATGGAACGATGCTGACTTTTCTTGTGCAGAGACCCTCCTTCATCCTGCTCTGCAGGCCCTGTTGGTGAAGATTTGGTAGGCATCACCCCCTCCCCCACACCGATCAGCACGTGGCTGTCAACGTTGTCATGACTGCGGGAAGCCTCATTTCTACAAACAGCCAGACGACATGCACGAATACATAGCTAACGACTCTGAATAGTTCCACTGGCAAGCTACTATTATGGGACCTGTAAGTTTTTCTCCTGATTCTGCATAGCGATGCGCTGCCTGGCAATATGGCTTATTGGTGTGGCGAAGCCCTCAGCCGCATGCCGGTGCATCCGTATTCGCATTTAACGAACAAGAACAATTTGGCTGACCAGATCCTGCAGAGTGACTCCCCATACTCTGGCGGTGTCTTTTTCCTCGCGATTCACTTCCCTACCGATTACCCTTTTAAGCCTCCCAAGGTCAACTTCACCACCCGCATCTACCACCCCAACATCAACTCCAACGGTAGCATCTGCTTGGATATTCTGAGGGACCAGTGGAGCCCTGCGTTGACCATCTCTAAAGGTATGCTTGACTTTGAGAACCCTTTTGGTTAGTTTCTGAGTATTGACACATAAAACAGTTCTTCTGTCCATCTGCTCGATGCTGACGGATCCCAACCCTGACGACCCTCTGGTTCCCGAGATTGCCCATGTCTACAAGACTGACCGACCCCGATACGAGGCCACAGCTAGGGAGTGGACTCGAAAGTACGCCATCTAAAGCGAATACAGGGGCCGGTGCGGTTAGACTTGGGGTGGATTTACCTCTCCCATCATGAAGCGACGTGTAACGATCGAGTGAAAGCTTGGCATGCTGTTGCGATGTATCTCTGGTCCGCAATACCTAGATGGTTGCTTTGCCCGAATCGAGGCCGTAACTGCGGCTGCTGAAGTAGCGAGCGACGCTGAGAAGCGGATGAGTAGCGTCTTGGGGGAGGAATGACACCGGACAAACAGACTAGTTACCAAGGGATATCATGCGGCTGGATTTTGGGTTTGCATTGACGATGTGTTTTTGACATCCAGAAACAGGCAGCGTATACAATTTGTCTCTCTACTTGGGAACGGCTTTGGTGTGGATGTTCGCGTGATGTTGTGTATTAGTGATGTTCCAAAAACGAGACAGTTACAGACAAGAACCGCCAACGCATGGTCACTTGGGCATCGCTGCTACGTCACGGTGTATGCTGAAGCCTATGGCGAGTGGGAATAGACGCTGGCAAGGCTGGGCGAGTAACAATATGCGGCGCTAATGGTCAAGCTTCAGCTGACATTTGACGTGTTTCGATGTGTGGGGATCATCGCAAGTTTCAGGGAGTAAATCTGTTGATACAGCTTCGGGAATAGGATGGTAACCACACGTGGCATGCTCTGTGGTTGGCGATATAGAGATTTATAGGTGGATCAGATTGGTTGTTTATGAAGTTTGCAAACATGTATGAGAATTACGAGATTATCCACGCAGACAACGACGGTGATAGATATCCTGAGATGGCACACGTCTCAGATGAGTGACTGAAACAAAATAGAGACAGAGCTGGAACGAGGTGCTGTGGACTGAGGCTCCATAGTCTATATGTTGTTTTCATACTTTGGATCCTGGAGAATCGAAGATTAAATGACTTGGAGTGATCTTATAATCTTGATGGATACTCATACCCGTTGATATTATTTATGTTTGTATGAAGCTACTGCGGATGACCGTGAGACGTGTGGACTCTGTAGCAAGAGGTGAGGATATTACTTGTCGGTGAATACATACCATGTCAGGCCCTTTAGATAAGCCACGAGTTTAACGGCTGAAGGTGTCTGCACAATAACCTACCTCATGATTACTGCGAATCTAACTGTTAAGCCGAAAGCTGGGAGTAATTACGCGCCTCATCGATTGAGTGTGGCCCCACTCTTGGTACAACGTGCCAGGGAGGGCGAGTCTTGTCAAACCTGTAACAGCGGGGTTTCAGACCAGACCAAGGGAGGGCAGGGAACCAATCATTGACGTGTATTGGTGACCAGCGAGTGAACAGTTGGATTCGATTCTACTGTAGAGGTCGTTAGAGTTCCAATTGCCCAGTAAAAATGCAGACATCTTCTGTTCAGAGGCGATGCTTTATTACCAGTCAGTGCCTGGACGAAACATAGCTCGGTTGAATCATGCCTGACACAAAACAACTCCTTGAATGGCGTGTTGTCCAAACCGACGTCTCGCTAGAATCTCCAAAAAGGGCTCTGACAGCCTCTCGCTACAGGTGTTTAGGTGCACGCCAAGCGCCAGCCCCTGGTATCAAGTCCGTCCTCCGAAATAAGTTGATAGTCATAGTCATACTATCGCTGTGTAAACCCCTTTGAAGGCGGAAGAGTTTCATTGATTTTCTTTTACGTAGCTCTTTAAACCCTTGCCTCTCTTTTTCTCTTTCAACCCATTCCCCCCTCCTTACCTTACCTTGCCCTGCCTCTACTGTGATGGTGAGATGAACATCTTTGTTTCTTTAATCTTCCGGCTCTAGACAGCATCTTTTTTTTATTTTAATTTTCTTCTTGTGCATAGTATACTATTGGACAGTGTTTCATCCTCGGACTGAGATTTTAGATACCGATTCAGCTGGTTCTGAATATCGACACCATCGCCGGGAGTTGTTGTTATTGTTGTTTGTTGTTGGACGAGATTGGGCCGCTGGAGTAAACCGAACATTCAGTACTCGACACAAGCTGCAGGACAAGACGGCTCGGTGGTTGATTCAACCAAGATCATCGCTCAGCATGAGCTACCAAATGCAGGATTGGTCCGAGAAGCCCTCGGAGCGATCGCGATGGTCTCCCCTAACGCGCATGCTTCTGTCCGGTGAGATGACCCAGGAGAAGCAACAGGAACTATCGTCGAGGGAAAAATTTGATCGCTGGATGATCAACGAGGGTTATCGAAGATTGTAAGTGTGCATGGCCAAACTGACGTGGCCAGAGGGATGCTGACTTTACTCTTCAAGCTTCGTCTTCGTCTTTATGCTTCTACACGCCCTCATCTTCTCCTTCGCCTGCGTCCACTACGCCCAGAAGGAAAGTCTCGAATCCTCGCGTCAAATCTTCGGCTTCACTTTTGTCATTGCGCGCTCTGCGGCGCTGGTCCTCCACGTCGACGTCGGCATCATTCTCTTCCCCGTCTGCCGTACTCTTATCTCGCTGCTGCGCCAGACGCCGCTCAACGGAATCCTCCAGTTCGACAAGAACATCACCTTCCACATCGTCACCGCCTGGTCCATCGTCTTCTGGTCCTGGGTCCACACCATTGCTCACTGGAACAACTTTGCGCAGGTCGCTATCAAGTACAAGCTGGGCATTTACGGCTGGCTGCTGGCTAACTTTGTGTCTGGGCCGGGCTGGACGGGCTATGTCATGCTCATTGCGCTGATGGGCATGGTTCTCACGTCCATGGAGAAGCCACGGAGAGCAAATTTTGAGCGTTTCTGGTACACTCACCACATGTTCATCGTGTTTTTCTTCTTCTGGTCCATCCATGGAGCTTTCTGCATGATCCAGCCTGACGTCGCTCCCTTCTGCACCAGCATTGGAGCCTCGGCTATCGGAGTCTTCTGGCAGTACTGGATGTACAGCGGTTTCATCTACCTGGCTGAGCGTATTGCGCGTGAGGTGCGAGGCCGCCACAGGACATACATCACAAAGGTCATCCAGCACCCCAGCAACGTCTGTGAGATCCAGATGAAGAAGGAGCACACAAAGACGCGAGCTGGTCAGTACATATTCCTTTGCTGTCCTGCAGTGTCGCTGTGGCAGTACCACCCCTTCACCTTGACCAGCGCCCCCGAGGAGGACTACATCTCGATTCACATGCGTTGCGTCGGCGACTTTACCAGGGAGCTTGCCAAGAATTTGGGTTGTGACTGGTCTAGGAAGAAGGATGGCGATGCCAGCAAGGTCGTTGGTCTTACTGGCAAGGACGCCGAGATCGACCCAGCTATTACCCGTGTTCTCCCCAGGGTCTATGTCGATGGCCCCTTCGGCTCTGCCTCCGAAGACGTCTTCAAGTACGAAGTCTCCGTTCTTGTCGGTGCCGGTATCGGTGTAACACCGTTCGCCTCCATCCTCAAGTCCATCTGGTACCGGATGAACTACCCCCAGAAGAAGACACGGCTGTCCAAGGTGTACTTCTTCTGGATCTGCCGTGATTTTGAGTCCTTCGAGTGGTTCCGCTCGCTTCTTCTCGCGGTCGAGGCTCAGGATCTGGACCACCGCATTGAGATTCACACGTATCTGACAGCCAAGATCAAGGCCGACGATGCGACAAACATCATGATCAACGACGCCAACGCTGACAAGGACACCATCACGGGTCTGCGCAGCCCGACAAACTTTGGCAGACCTAACTGGGACATGATCTTTAGGGGTATCAGGAAGCTGCACAGTCCTGCAGAGGCGGGAGTTTTCTTCTGCGGACCCAAGGGGCTGGGAAGTTCGCTGCACACGTACTGCAATAAGTACACCGAGCCTGGGTAAGTCTTTGCACTATGGTTATTGTCTGTGAGATTACGAGCTAACACGATGCAGATTTTCTTTTGTTTGGGGCAAGGAGAACTTCTAAGCTTGTGTCTGTACAGTTTTTTGTTCGCGTCTAGACAAGCGGATAGTCGAGTTTGTAATAGCGAAAGCAACCATTGGGGTAGATTTACTATTGGACCATGATCATATAGGCTGTGGTCCCACTGGAGTTATCGTTTTAATACTGTGGAAACAGATGTTATATCTCACCAAGCAATATCACCATTTTCTGACATATGCAGCCACACTGCTACATCTGCTGGGCCGTTACTCGTGAAGTTGCCCATTGGGGGGTTCTCACCAGCCTTATAGAAAGTTAGAGTCGAGGCGCAGTTAGAATACGGTATTGGTCACTTGGGGGCTGCTGACGCTGGACTGTAAGTTTGCAACCGACTTTTGTGGCACGCCACATCGGACCCAGATCGTGTCTGTTACATGTCAAGTGAAACGTTTCATATGCATGGAAAGTAACTTATAGCCACAGCTTATGGTCATGGATATAAAATCCTGCAATGACATCTCTTGACTATGGGGATATCGATGTATTGAGGATTTCAAAGCCACAGTCATCAAGAAAGGCGAAGACATTACAGACCAAACATGCCACCGGCTAGAATTCCGTGCGTGGTCTAGATGTTAAAGGAGGGTCGAAAACAACTTGTACAGGTAACAGCTGATATGTGCATGTCTCACCACCCAGCAACCTGTTCGCAGCGGTGGTTGGTGAGAATGAGAATAAGAAAGAAAGCAGGAGAGCATGGTTCCATTTGATGCATCTGCTTTTGCTTTTGGTCTGACGGTCACGCCGATGCAACGATGCAACCATCCCAATGGCGGGCTGAGCCTTAGTGAAGAGGCTCTGCAGATCTTGAGATGGACGAACAGAGCTAATTAACGGATTGCAATCAATACGAGTGTTATTCGTTAACGATGCCGTTTTAAGCCAGGAAGGAATTGGACTGACCCAGTGGAAATCGAAGCAAATAAGGTTCCATTTTGGGGGACAGACCCTGAGGCTTCTGAAGTCACTAGACCTCAACGGAGACAGCGCAGCCTGAGGCCTGGCAGCCCTGGCCCAGCATGACCACGGCCTTATTAGTCTGTCAAATACGAACCGGGACCTCGCCCACTTGACCACTTGGGAGATTCATGTCATGAGAGCCAGAGAATAGCTGTAATTAGTTGTGCGTTCTGGCTTCGATATTGAAACCTACCCAGCCATCCACTGCATTGGAACGGCTCCAACGCTTCTCTCTTCAGTTCTTTTGGCGCTACTTCCCTGTTGGATAGTCTCATATCGTGAAATTGTCCGTTCCCAAGCCTTGATCAGTTTTGACGAAGCCTGTCTGATATCCAGAACCACAGGCGACTATCATTTCTGGGCATCTGTCACGTTCTGCCTCGCTCTGCAAAGATCAACCGTGATCAGCAGGAGACGCATCAACCTCAAGTCGACGATACTTACACGTCGCGTATACCTCGTAATTAGAACACCAGCAATCTCAATGGGGCTTGGGGTCCAGGCCACCGCAAGCGCGCTAGACCCAAAACGCTGCTGGCTAGGGGTTTAGTCCCCGGTTCGTCTGCTGTACATGGAGGTCATACCCGGGATGCCACAGCGTCTGGGGAAGTGACACATCGCACATTGCAGACGAGGCTGCAGCTGCGGTGCGCTGTCCGAGTATTTGATCTTGTTATCCGGTGTAATCTTCGGTCGAGTGTCGAACTGTTCAAGCAGTTCAAAGGGAATCATTGTCAATTGTCGACGAACTCAGTGACACTTCCACCGCAACAATCAAGCAATCGGTGCCATTCGTCAGCTCTAGTCTCGTTCTCGCCCAATCACCAATTCCCACTGCATTGAGTTCCTGCCAAAAACCTGCAGGGATCAGGTACTTCGCCACAAAGTATCCTTTACCTTGGAAGCCCGTTAACCCGTACACGCACGACGCACTTGCAGCAAAATTTTAGTTAGTGTGCCAGCCGCGTAAATCCGCTCTTCCCGCAGTCATTCCTTCCTTCATCACAGCCCCGGTTCCCCCTTCGCTCACTCGCCCACTCGCTGCACCTGCACTGCCTACGCCTCTTCTTCATCCCTCGTTTCCTTCTCGTCTCACCCAAACCACACGAGGAGTTATTCACTGGAATACTGCTTATCTCCTAGTAGCCCTTCTAACACTCGTTAAATCACTTTTTCTTTCTGCTCTTTGCTACTTTTTCTGCTCTTTTTTTTCTTTTTCTTTTTGTTCTTTGCTCCACGCGCATTTGCTGTTGCTTGCCGCGCGTGCCTCCGTACTCCCTTTATCCACATCGCACAAGCCCGAGACAAGCAGCGACAATCCGCTTGACGACCGCTTACGCACACTCTTGACCAGAGACCTCTTCTATCTGAGACAGTCACTGGTTCATTCGATTTGTCTTTCTTTCACTGAACCCTCCTGGGCACTCCTCGCCCGGCCATCATCCATCATCTTATATTACCGGCTCTGATCGAATCGACATCAACAACCGCCCAACATGCAACTTCGACGATTCTTGCTTCTGGGCATGCTCCTCGGAGCCGAAGCCTCCAAGATCGCTGCTCGTCAAAAAGCCGACTCCGGCAGCTCTGCTGCTGCTGCTGCTCCCACAACAGATGCAGCTGCTGATACGACCGCTGAAGCCGATCCTACAACTGACGACGCCGCTGCGACTACCGCAGAAGACCCTACTACCGCCGCCGAACCCACCGCCGATGCCACCACGGCTGCTGATCCGAACACTACGGCTGATGGCACGACCACGGCTGGAGACGTTATCGTGACCAAGACGGTGACTGTCACTGACTCTAATGCCAAGACTGTGAGCCGTCAGACTACAGTTATGCGAACCATCACATCCACTGTCGTCGTTACATCCACCGCGTTCGAGACCAAGACTGTTACTAGCAGCGACGCCAAGACCGCAACGGAAACGGCTTATGTGACTTCCACCAAATGGGCAAACAAGAAGCGAGCTCTTGACTTGGCTCCCCGAACTATCGGCGGCGCTGAAATAGTCGCTCCTCCTGCCCCTACGCATCCCACTATTCCTAAATTTGATGCTGCTACCCATGGTGAACATTATGGCCTCCGCGCTTTCCGACGAGGCCTTCACAAGCGTGCTACGTCCACCACTACCGTTACTGTCACTGAGGGCGACAATAGCGATACCACTGTCTTCAGTACCATCGCCCGAACTGTTATTTCCACCGTCAGCAGCGCGACCAAGACTACCAAGACCATCACAGAGACCAAGCAGGCTGATGCTAGCACCACTACTACTGTTACAAGCACCCTCGTTGTCACCTCTACTAGAGTGACAACTGGTGTTGTTCGTACAGAGACCGTTGCTCCTTCCGGAGAATACGGCCCTGCTGGTACCGGTGGTGCCAGCGCTGACAACAGCAG
Organism: Fusarium nurragi; assembly: GCA_012977755.1. NCBI lineage: Eukaryota > Fungi > Ascomycota > Sordariomycetes > Hypocreales > Nectriaceae > Fusarium > Fusarium nurragi. The sequence continues at coordinate 75,355 of JAALXI010000180.1, read as the reverse complement.
CAAGAGTGGCGGTGACAACGAAGGTCTCTCTACTGGTGCGAAGGCAGGTATTGGTGCTGGTGTGGGTGTTGCTGGCCTTGCTATCCTTGCTGGTCTCGTCTGGTTCTGCCTCCGCAAGCGCCGCAACAACAAGAACAAGGCTGAGTACGACGATGTCTTTGGCGCGTCCGAGGTTCCTGTTGGTGGCCGTGGTGGTGGTGGCGCTGCTGCTACCAGCCCCCATATGGCCCAGACCTCTCCGGCCGCTGCTTCGACCCTGGCACCCAGCCGCAACACTACGCTGAGCTCGAACCCCGAGGGCTACCGCGGCACTGCCCTCGGCGATGGACGTGCTGGTTTCGCTAAGCCTCAGCAGTTTGGACGTAGCTACAAGGCTGTTAGCCCCGAGACCAACTACTCCCGCACTGCCGGCAGCGATCAAGCATTCTCGGCCGTTACTCCTGAGAACAACTACTCTCACCCCGTTGGAGGCTCGCCCCACAACAACGCTGCGGAGATGTACAGCCCTGCGAACACAGCTGAGCTGGCAAGCGACAGCGCCGCTACTAAGTGGCATCAAAACGATGCTGCTGAGATTGATGGAAACCAGGTGTCAAGTGCTCGTGGATCAGCACCCCCTGAGCATGTATATGAGATGCCAGCGCAAACCTACCGGTAAATGAACTTAAGTTGTCAATGCGACCAATCCAGTTGGAACATGGGCAAAGGAATGGATTAAGGAAGAAAACTTGAAGGCTATTGATGAGACTACCCCATGAGAACTAGAGGGAGGGGAATAATTAATGTCAGATACTGTACATATTGTAAACACTTCTACTATTTTCCTTGAGTTAGACGATGTTGATACAGCGGATGAGAACGGGAGATGTTGTCTCCCATTGATTGCACGACTTGTATATTCTTTCTTACTACCGTTATGGGTGCAGCAGTGTTGCGGGTGATTTTTGGTGCCCTACTAGAGAATATATGGGTGCAATTAAAACAACACTGAAATCAAGTCAAGTCCTGAAGATGTTTCTTGTGAAGGGTTGACAAGGCAACTTTAATAATTCAAGGGTACTGATTATGCTCCCGTCAACGCTACAACGGGACTTTGTTCAGGTCCGCTGATTAATGCAACTTTGACAGCTACAATTGACTCTTTTGACCGTTAATGTCCGTTATCGGTAGCGCCACTTGATATGTGCAATTTTCACTCATCGTAACCAAGCAACGATATCTGTGAGGAATTTGATCGTCAAGCTTCCTTAAAAATGACGGTCATTTCCATTTCCATTGAGCTTATTTCTAGACAATTTTTTTTCTATCATCATGACGACCTCATTGACCCAAATTGCCACAGTTAGCATCTAGAATGAATACATGGTTGATCCCTATTATTCGCAACACCCAAAGCTACACTCAACACCACTGGTCGCTTTGTACAACCGGAGAAGTATCGGATGTTCTGATGTGATTACTCTGCACAAAGCGGAGCTATTACGAAACACTTCCAAGTCGTATTCTTGACGCTTTTTATCCATCTTTTCCTCTCTTGCTCCCGTCTCTCACGCCAAGAATAGTCTAGTGTTTTGAGAAAAAGGTTGTCGCGAGTGGCGCGGTCTCTTTTTTAACCCGATTCCCGCCCTCGTCCGACGACTTTTGCATACATCGTTCGGTTTTCGCAAGCTGAGATTGTTCTTTCCTTTCTTCATAACGAAGAGAGAGGATACACCGAGCTTTGACTGTGAGTTTTCCTGCACAGTCCTTGTGAAAACTACTGACCAGCCCCGCCAAAGAAATAATATACCAGCATGGCCTCCAAGGACGGCGAGGATAGTACGCCAAGGCGTCACAGTCTTAACGATGAGTGTGATCCGAGCTTGGCAGCTGACGAGAAGAGACTCGTTGCGAAGCTGGACTTTTACATTATTCCTCTTGTCATGGTCCTTTACCTCTTCAGTTTCCTAGACAGGTTGGTTGGCGAACTCACTCAAAAAAGAGTACCCGTGACTAATTCGCCCTATAGGGTCAACATTGGCAATGCCCGACTTTACGGTCTTGAGGAGGACCTGGGCCTCTCTTCCAGCCAGTTCCAGGTCGTTGTGTCCATCCTCTTTGTCACGTATCTGCTCTTCGAAGTCCCCTCCAATCTCGTCCTCAAGCTCTTCACTCCGCGCAGATGGATCGCTTTCATCACTACTGCGTGGGGTATCATCGCCACTCTCTCCGGCCTCGTCAACTCATACGGCGCTCTGATCGCTTGCCGTCTACTTCTCGGTGCCGTGGAAGCTGGCTTGTTCCCTGGATTGACCGTGTATCTCACCTTCTTCTACACCAAGCGAGAACTCGCCCTTCGCGTGGGCTATCTCTTCGTCAGCGCTGCTGTTGCTGGTGCTCTTGGTGGTTTGTTGGCGTACGGCATTGGCCACATGGACGGCTTGCACGGAATGAGCGGCTGGCGCTGGATCATGATCATTGAGGGAATACCTAGCTTCGTGGTCGGTGTGATCACGTATTTTGCGCTGCCTAACGATGCAGAGACGGCGTACTTTCTTGACGATGATGAGAAGGCTCTCATGCGGCTGAGACATGCTCGTGACTATGGAAACACGGCGTCTAGTCGTGAGTTTAGCAAGAAGGATATGATGTGCGCCTTCAAGGACTGGAAGGTGTGGGCGTTTTGTGTGGCGCAGTTTGGTGTCGATACGATGTTGTATGGTGAGTTGCGACATATTGCGTAGCTTGCGTAGCTTGCGAGACTTGGCTTTCTAACGAACTCCCGCAGGGTTCTCTACCTTTTTGCCGACCATTATCAGAGATCTCGGCGACTGGACAGTTGCAGAGACGCAGCTCCTGACTGTGCCGTGCTACTTCCTTGGTGCTGCGGCATACATGACAACGGCTTTCCTCTCGGATAAGTTTCAGCGCCGTGGACTGTTTTGTGTCATTTTCGGACTTATCAGTGTTGTTGGATACGCAGTGCTTCTAGCGGATGTGTCCTCGGGTGTGCACTACTTTGGCTGCTTCCTCGTGGCTGGAGGTCTATACGTCGTCGTGGGCTTACCACTTGCTTGGGTAAGTCGAGAAGCGATGAATTCGCAAGTGAGAATGTATCTGACTGAGTTGTTTAGTTGCCTACGAACTCACCGCGTTATGGAAAGCGTACCACAGGCACAGGGATGCAATTGACATGGGGTAATGCGGCGGGCATCATGTCTGCGTTTATCTAGTAAGTGCCTACATGGAATGGTGACGTGAACTTTCGCTGACCGCGGCAACAGTCCCGCTTCAGACAAGCCTCGATATGTCCGAGGCCACGCCGTAACACTCAGTATGGTTGCTCTCGGCACCGTCATCTACGGTTTTATGTGGTGGTGGTACCGACGTGAGAATGAGCGACGACAGGCGGGCCATATGGACGACAAGTATCGAGGAATGGAGGAGGACGAGCTGGCTGAGCTGGGAGATGAGAGTCCACGTTATAGATATACTATTTAGAGGGGTCGGTTTGAGATAAAGGATGAAGAGGGTAGAATCAACATGATAGAAGGTAACGCATTGGTTGGGATAGTAGGAAAGCGAGCAGAGCCGAGACTGGGTATGTATTATGCACCCAACATGTGCATGGAGGTACGGATACATATGCTTGAGTTGATCCAGGACCAGTCACGCTCAGCTGTGGTCGACAGAAAAAAGCCTCGATGCTGGGCCATCTCATAAACAAGCAAAAACCGTCATTAGACATGTGATGGTGTAGTATTGCTGAGTCATTCATTGTTATCCTTCTCTGTCCAGTCGATTCAAGGGCGTCAGCTGGTTGCAATTCTGCCCCCAGGGTCACTGTGGACCTCCACTAGCGGACCCTGCTTTGTTTCCAAAATTAGGTGCATAGACAAGTCCTGTTATGGAGGCTGAGAGGCTGCGGGTTGTTCCCTTGCTCTCCTGTTTTCTCGTCCGCGTCCACTCTTCTTCTCTCTGTATCCTTAACTAATTCTTTCGGTTCTTCGGTCGGCTTCTTTCCACTTTCGTTTTCGTTTTTGGAGATCATCCAGTGTTTGCCAACCTCGTCTTAAGTCTCTCGCTTGTATTCTTCGACAGTTGGAACCTCTCGTTGTCCGGGCAATATCCCCTTTCTATCCACTGATCGGCTCCTGTGGTTGTTCCATCGATCACGACCACTTCGACGCTTCTTGATATATCTCCCTCTTAATCCCTCGACATCATGCGTCTCTCCAAGCACGTCCTCCCCATCGCCATCCTCCTGACCGGCGTCATCGCCGCCAAGGACGAGGAGTCTACCACTGCCGTCGAGAAGGCAAAGGCCAATAACGACAAGCCCTCCAAAACGGCCGACGACTCCAAGTCCAACACAGCAGACGCGACAGAGGCGGCTTCTGCGACTGCCACAGGCAAAGACGATAAGAACAAGGGCAAGGACTCGAAATCCGACAAGTCTGGCAAGGACAAGGAGACCGCTTCTAAAACATCGACCTCGGTTGATGGACCTACCATTACTTGGGACCCTCCTGCTCCCGCCACCACAGTCCCCGACATTAACGCTGGCCCTCCTTCGCCCATGACTCCTGGTGTTTTGGTTCTGTCATTGGTATTTGGAATCACATCCCTCGGCATGGCACTCCTATAAGTTCACATGTGCTCGTAGAGCTATTGCAGGTCTCGGCAACGACCTTACTCTTTACAAATCAAGCGCTTGGCTGTCGAACGCTTTTGTTCATTTTCTTTCACATGATTGTGGCGCTTCGAGGGATCGTAACGGGGATTGATGTTTTTCTTGGGTCTATAATCGCTTGGGCAAGCGTCTATTTGTGGCGCTCAGCCAGGCTTCTTGTTTCGGGAAAAAAAAGATGGGAAATTGAGAAGTGATGAGCACTTCGATTGAGAAGAACATTGCATTGGAGTAATATTCTTGGTATAAGTAATTGGGTCAATATCAAAACTGGACAATTTCGACCTGTTATCGTTCAGAGCATTTGTTCTGACTAACACCTGACTTCCTACCTACGTGCAAGGCATGACCTGATCGTGGAGCCATGGTCCAAGTAGAACGTACAGAGAAACCTCGTCCTTACTGATTTTTATCAGGCTATCGCCCGTGAGCGAAAGCATCTTAGTTACAATATCTCACATGTCACCCTCATCCAATATGCCCGATTCGAAGACACCGATGCTGTCTGGCCAATCATGGAAGCTATAATCGACGTCATGACCCACCATCGTCCGCCCAATCATTTGACCCCTCCCCCTCATTCCTCCCAGCCCAGCTTCCGTTGACGATAGCACGGCTCCAGCGCCTCTAACGCCTAACGCCTAACACCTGATCTCTGGTCTGTAGGGGCCTAGGGGACTCCAACGGGCTGCAGGCGTATCACATCAGTGCCCTGGATATGTTATGTACCTTAACTGTGGTAGGAAGTAGCGATGCATGTCTTGCATTCCTCTTGCCAATCAATCCATGCCTCGAGCTGAACTTGCGACTACACACTTTCTTTCACTCTCCCTCCCACAGTTTATTTCTTCTTCCTTCACAACTCCAACTCTTTGATACCCAGGCGCCGGCTCATCGGATCCCCCTCTGTCGCGCGATTGTCATCTGCGCACTCTTTGTCCTGGACATCAACAGCCCAAGTCCCTGAGCCGCCATAGACAACGAAACCTCGATACCTGACATCGACTCGTATCAGCACCTTCACTTCGACGTTTACGTTTACCATCATCACGAGCCAAAGCTCCCAAACAAGCACCATCCCGATACTCCCTTTCGCTGCACAATCAATCTACCGCCGCCATGGCGCAAACGCAACCCCCAACATTTATCAACCTCCCTCCTCCGGGTTCTAGACCAGAGACCCCTTCTGAGATGCCGTGTGTTCCTCCTTGCTCTAGCTAATTTACCCCGTCATTCAATACAATGACGCTGCTTTACCTGGACTTGCCCGCTGACGTCGTTACTCGTCTTAGAGGCACTCCTACGAGCACCACGACCTCTCTTTCCGCCTTGTCTACTACCGCAATCAAGGACGGCCATCGTGGTCACTTCCCCCAGGGTCCTCTCAGTCGCGGCCACCAGCACAACCCTTCCACCCAGAGCCTCGAGGCTGAACGTGCCGATCGTATCTCCCGTCTTGCTGGCCTCGAGCGGGTTTCGACCCTTCGAGCGCCTCCTCATGTGAATGCTCCTGGGGCATCGTCTGCCTCGCCGCAAACCACCCCAACCTCTACAACTGGGTTTCCACCCAACTACCCTGCTTCGCAGCACCTGACACCTGCCTATTTCGACAGCAATGGCCAGCCCGTTGCTGTGACCAAAATGAGTACTGTCGGAACAGCTAGCGCAACTGAGAGTCATGTTGGTGACGGTGACGATGCGCGCACAACTGCCGGAGAACACGAGGAGGACATTCTTAGCACTGACACCAACTACCGTGAAGCCGAGTCAGTCACGAGCATGGGTGGCTATCAGGATACGATGGACGAGGATCTCGATGGGGCCCCTGCTCGCTCTGTGGGCGGTTATGATGACCGCATGAGCGATGATGGTTCCGCCTCTCTCGTAGGGTTTGGCGAGGGTGCCGGGAGTACCGTATCTGGACCTATCTACCAGCGTCGAACCGCTCCTCAGGCATGGGGTCTAGAGAGAACTAATTCGGGGCTCAGCGATGCTCGACGAGATCGTGATATTCACATGGGTAGCGATACGCCTGTGAGTGTCTCTGCTTTGCAGGAGCGTCGCGATGCCCGTATGATGGATGGGGTCGCAACAGATCCGAGCCCAGGACAAGCACCAGATAACGACTCCTTCGTCGATACAACGTTCCGAGGCCCTGTCTCTGTATCACAATCTCAGGCGCAAACTACTGCTGCCGCTCAAGAGGCAGCAGAGAGAATTGTACAGAGGTTGGACAGGGGCGAAACGAGGGCTCCTGCATCTGGACTTGTAGGACCTGGACGCGGTGACGAACCGCTGGGCAAGTTTTACTTTGAGGGCGAAAAGCGCGAAGACTAAAGAAAGGATGATATCCAAGGAGTGCTGTGCAAGACATGATCTAGAATGACAGGGGGATAGTTTTCATAATTCTAACGGGAGACGATATCTCGTCGTACAAGGAACGGGATCATGTTATTCTTCATGTTCGACCTTGTAGCCCGCAGGGTTTGCGGTATTTGATCTGATTGTACGCTTGCACATTGCTACTCTCTCAATTTATATTCGATTGTGCATGATTGGTTCACTAGCTGTAATTCGTAAATAAACTGAATATGATCACATGTCCGGTCGCAATTCCATAGTCGCAAGAAAACTTGTCCCCAACGCCCGTACATACCAAAGACATCCTATTTCGTATCAAGCCGTTCGACTATATTCGTCACGGAGTTTGCAGAGCCATCAACCAGATTACAAGTTCTTGAGTCAAAACTTGGACGTTATTTGTATTTCAAAGCGCGAAGGTCAATATTAGACCTGGTGAGCTGCTTCATGCAGTCATGACCAAAGACGAGGCAGTTCTCATCAAGCATGCCTGTCGTGACTAACCTCTAAAAAGTTTGTTCCTACCTATCACCCCTAGCTTCCGTGCTGATGCTTAGTGTAATAACGGCTATCACGAAATAAAAATGGCAGAAAGGTGTGTCTTTCCGTAGAAATCCATCGCTACCTGCCTGTAAACCATGGTTCATCTGCCAAAAAAAGATGTAACCAGAACAAAACGCCTTGGGCTTGCGTCCAGTTGCCTAACTCAGCCTCTGTGAGGGCTTGTGTCGATAGCACGCCCGGACAAATACCTGCAAAAGTGACTAAAGAAAAGTAGGAATAGGCCACCTGCGAAATAGAAAGACGGGAGGATAAAGAGGGGTCTAATAACACCGAGCCAAATGATAGTCCTCAAGTTGCAGTTCTTCGAAGATGCAACGGTTGGAGAATGGCCTAGGCCTGTGTACTGAAAAGCTGGAGATCTCGTTTGTCTCCAGCTTCCTTCTCAACGATGTATGCTTTCTGCCATTTCATACATCCTTCGGGGCTTAAGCTGGATTGCGATGGAAGCAACAACAATAACAGACTGGTATACCGTCATGAGCCTTGGTGGGTATGGAGTATTATATGTATAAGTAGAGAGTCGCATTACAACCCAATGGCCTGGAAGACTATGGGTGTTTGTGTGCGATGAAACATAAGCGAAAATTTCGATTATTCGTAATAGTGAGGAAAATTCATGCGCAAGTGAAGTCTAGGCGCATGCGGCGGGCGATACCTTGCCAGTCCCATACAGAGACCCAGTCACCTTGCTCCATGCTAGCCCATACTTTCTCAAGAAGTTCCATGACGCGCTCGCAGTTACGGAGACCTGTGTAACCCCGAACGGCTCTGACGGCGGTGCGGATACGCTCCTGCTGGGCTCCCTCGAAACATGCAGTGCCAATAACGAGGCAAGGAATGAGTAGCAAGGTCTGGGACGGGTCGGAGGGCTTGAAGGACTCTAGGATGGTAAGAGACTCTTCAACAGCGAGGGTAATTCGGCGATCGTGATACGCAGGTCTTCGGGTTGGTGGAGGTGAAGATGCCCTCTCTTGACATGACGATGAGTCCTGTTCGTGCATGGAATTGGTTCTCGAGGGATTGCGTGACGTTGGACAACTGCTTGCCATGTGGACGTCTGAATCCTCACGGGCGCCCTTGCCTCTCGATACTGCAGCCATCATTGAAGCTCGTCTGGCCGGTGGTGGAGGCGCAAGTGAAGCTGAGGCAGAAGCTGTAACAGGCAACGTGCTAAACGTCGAGCGGCGCATGGAAGAGACTGAAGGCGGGTAGATGGTTCGGAAGAGATATACCCACATCATCTGCTTATAGAGTAACCCGACTCGGTCACGGCTATCGCCCCATGGCCAGTTTGGTGTCCACTCGCGGATAGCTGCATCTATCTCGGCAGCCTGGTATAGACTGGTGTAGTCTACCACGGGGTCGATGCCGGCGGCTATGTTGACTCGGATCGTGTTCCTAATAGTCGTGATCTGAGAGAGATATTGAAAGAGCCCGTCGCCAACTCCCAATAATCGAGGCGGCTGTATCGGCGGTGTAGGCTCCCAATCTTCAGATGACAGTCGAGCTGTCATGTTTTCGGGATGCCAGAACAGATCGTCAGCAAAGATGTGGTACTGGAAGAACTCTGTAATAAATGTGTAGAATACTGGATCCTCAGGAGGCGAGTGCTGAATCAAGTTCTGGTAAGCTTGGAGGTGCACTCGGTGTTCACCGCGAGGGTTTCCATCGGCTCTCGTCTGAAGCAGTAAACAAAGCATCTGCCCATATCGTGCAGACAAAATGGTCTTATACTCGGGATCATCTTTATTCAAGGGTCGTCCCATGTCATCGTAGAGCCGTTTCATGGATTCGTCATGGTGATAATCGGCTCGCTGTTGCAATGTCTCGCGGCTTGACTGAGGATGGTCGGCCAGCAGCTTGGCGCCATATGGTGTGTCCCAGTCGACGTGCTTACTGCTGACTGCCAGGATAGAGTGCATGAGCCCTTGGTGCTCGTTGGCAAGATGAAGTATGATGTCTTTGAAGGCGTTCTTGGCCTCGCCTTCAACTGTCAATACATTACTCAAGTGAGTGATGTAATGTTTCCAAAAGATCTTGTCTTCCACCGTCTCGACACCGTGGAAGATCGGCTGCATGGTGATTATTGGCAGGGTTTCGTGACGTAAACGTTCTGGTATAGCTATTAGAAAACTATGCGAATGTTATCATATAAAAACATACCCTCTTCGGCCTTTTCCTTGCCGCTCTTCCATATCTGTTTCTCGTGGTAGCCTTCGCATACCACAGCGTTCTTCTCACAATTCATGCCTAGAAACAAAACGTTAGAAATCAGACGTTAGTTGGGTAGATTGAATCATGCCGTACATCGAGGTTTCTACTTCATATTAGCTACCTGTTCGCATAGAGAAACACGCTAGCACAGTAAGAGGAGATGCCAGTTGGCATGACGTTCGCTCTTGATCCATGACATGCATGTCACCTATTTTAAGGGAAATGACTTACCGCTTCATCACACTTCTTCTTGCGCTTACGGCAGGTGATACAGCCGGTCTTCGATCGACCTTTGGTTACTTTGCTTGCGCTTATTGCCGATGTTAAAGGGTGTTTCCTTGGTCTTCCTCGTGGTCGCTTCGGCTTCGGATCGACGCTTGTAGAATCAATAGAAGCTGGTGCGAGCGGGGCAGCTTTGAGATCATCCATGACAAGGTCATCTTCGACGGGCTCCAGCTTCGGAATTGTAAGAACGTCGTCCGAGCCTTGCTCCCAATTGTTGTCCATTTCAACATCATCTCGGTCGACGTACTCGGTACTCCAGGAATCGGCACAAGATGAGGAAGCTGAGTGAACCATTGTTGGTGCGGAAGAATTGACCAGTCCTACGCTCAATGGTGATATTTGACCGGGTTGTAATTGGGTTGCCGCTGAAGAAGACGTCCATAAAGACTCCATTGGTAAAGGCGATGGTGGCATCCTGTTGTTTGGATCTTCGGAGGATATGCTATGGCTGTCGTACCAAACCAAGTTTCTTTCAGACTGCGAGAAAGCAAGAGGACGTTCGAAGGCCATTTAGCAATATAGCCATGCCACTCTGAAGGTGAGCAAAGGTTGGGAGTGAAGATGATTGAGTCGACTGCCCCAAAGCTGGCGGTAAGGGTTTAGATAGATAACCAAAGCCCACCAACCCGATGGTGCAGTACGGCGTCTGGAAGCTGGACGTGACGACTCGGCATGAAGCTGTGGAGACTAAACGTTAGAGGGTGGTGGCGGTGGACGTTAGGCTGGACTAGTCATCGACGCCAACACACCAACGGTTGATCGAAGCTCTTTTAGTCGTCTTGGCCAAGCGACGGATCGAAAAGTCGCAAGATGAAAGGGAGTGGAAAGGTGAGGAGAATGGAGGGGCCATGTGGGTGGAGAGGTCTTATTTGGGAGTCAAGGTATGGAGGAGTTCTGAGATGCAGCACTGGAAACCTTCTCTGTCAATCGAATCCATCTCCCCACAGTTATCATAGTCTAACGATGAGGTTGGCCTCATGGTCAAGGTGAGAGAGGTCGCAGGGGCATTAGCAGCCATTCACAACCATGTGCCGTCCGGTCCCATCAAGGATCTTTCAGGCCGCTCGACGATGCTATCGATGGCCTCCTCCGGACCCTGCCATGCCAGGGCCAGCTGCTGGGGGCTAAGTCAACTAGTACATTGTTCAAGGACTGCCACGGTGAATGAGACGTGGAGGACGCTCTGAGCCTTGGCGCAAGTCTCTCCACCAAGCCTTGATGGGGAGGGAACATGGCTGGACATGGACATGGCACGGTCGTGATATCCACCCCATATATTTAGCGTCTTCAGGGCCCTGAAAGAGATACTTGAGGGTACGCAACTGGCAACGTAGCTGGACCAGCCGAAGTGGGACACTCCCTGTCTGGGCTGCATACAATATCGTACTATAAATGTTAGTAAATAGGTTGTATACAAGAGCGATATTATGTTATGGGCCACCATGACTGTGAGATGGGCGGTAGGGCTTCGTTCAAGCATCTCGATCAGCGTGACATCTCCGCATTATCAGACAAGCCGTACCAATGCCTGTACAGTATGCGACAAGTGAAGTAACATCTAGGTATGGTTCGACAATGCTGATCCGTTTCTCGAGAGTCAAGCGACAAATGAACAAACAATTTTGTAGTAATACTGTAAATAAAGACCCGATTCCGCAACAAGTGACGTTGTAGCGTTACTGTAGTATGATATCATTCGAAGTGCGTTGTGTGATATTTGTTGGTGCAGATTTTGGCGTCGCATCGTTCATCCATCCGCTGCTCTGCCCAATCCATGGGATCGTGCTCAAGTAACGGATTGCTTGGATAGGCTCAACCAAGCCCGTGGTGTTGAGAGAAGACCTTTTGATTGGAGCTACAAACCCGCCTCCATCTAGCAGTAGAACCAGCTTCGGGCATCAAGTGCAGAAGCATGAACTCGCTTAACTGACGGAGTCTCGTATGGATTGTTCTTGTTGATATGAGGCTTTGCTAAGAGAGGCAATGCGCTTGGTCTGGTCAACGATGACGGTGTTGACAGCGGACGAATTTAATGAGCGAATATCGACACGCAGTTGTTTTATCGAAAAGGTCAGTCTGTCTCTATGCAGAGCACCTTCCTCCACATTGGGGAATACCGTAGACTAGCACCAACTACTGGCTAACTGGTCAAGGCAGGAGGACCCTACGTTACGCTACCTTCCAGCCCAACTACTAACACCTCCGCTCAGTTGAACATCCCATCATCTCAGCTTGCATCAAATCTCCTTCAACAAAACCGCCGCTTAGATCCATTGTTCAGCGCATCTACCAGCATAATGCCTGTCAAATCATTCAACAGCAAAAACACTCGAGTCGGCTAGTTGGACTGGAGCAGATCTAGACCGCTAACTTGCTGCATCGCACCGCATCGCCCTTTTGCGTCCTGCAGAACTCTACAGTAACATCCATCCAATTGCTGCCATCATTTGACTTGTCCATTTATCGCTAACATCTGCTACTAAGTTGCTTTCTGCTTGGGGGGTGCCAATGGGTGCACCTCTCTGGATAGTATGTCCGCACCTGATGAGCCTCCATTGCCCCTGTCATATTGATAAACAAAATGACTGACATGGTATTTCCATGCTCCTATTGCCTGGTATCCCATTCATTTGCATTGCACTACTGCAATGTCCTGCTAGCGCACTCGTTACTTCTGGGGGCTGGAAATCGACGGCCCAGGATGAGTCGACAGCGTTCATGAGCTCTGGGAAGCCGGATAACTTTCGCATCTGTTCCATTACCTCGAGCCCGGGGACTGAATCATGTCTTTGTCACTGTAGTAAGTTCATGAGCTTCTTCACCAGCTGTACGAAGTTTCTGGGTTCAATGGCAGACAATGGCCTAGACATTCGGTATCGTCAACTCAAACATCGCCATGCTCTTTGCTTTTTCTCCAGGGGACTTGTGGACTCTACCTACATCATGGTACGTGCTGTAGCCGAACGGGTAGGGTTAGGGACCAGCTCGCATCCTCATTCTCCGCAGCCAACCGCCTCCTCACGGACCTCCTCGTGACCAAGGCATGACTCCCTTTCTGAGACAATGCCTGTCTAGGTCGGTTGATCATCAGGACTAGATTTCTCTGCCGATTCGACCTAGCCGAGTCGACCTAGCCGAGTCGACATACCAACTGGGCTATCATGGCCATTGACCGCGATACCTTCCACTCGAATTAAGACGAGGGTGCCTAGATTCATAAGACTCCAACATTTGGAAATACTGGAAGAGAATCGGCCGCCGGCCTACCCCCACGCCAGCGCGCAAGGCTTAGTCCCCGACTGTGACACAATTATTATGATTGTCATCTTGTAAGGGAAGGGGAGCAAGAAGGCTTGAACCATTTGAAAGCTCTCGTGAGACACTACACTATTCGGATCATTGTATTTGCTTTTTCTCCAATGGCGAAGAATCGACATAGCTGCAGGCGCAACCCCTGACTACAATGTTAGCTGGGAAACCATTATAACTTACAGCTTGCAGTATCTAGTTCACGTACCACAGTATGCCTTAATGGCTCACCAAGCGGACTGGGCCTTTGAACGGCCTCTAAAGTGGTGCTTGAGAGTATTGTCTTACACAGATACGACAGTCTGAACTTTTTTTAACGTCCTGTATGGTTTCTCCTTGGCCTCAGGGCAGCTTGCCTTCTGAGGCAGGGTATATTCGAAGAGTGTCAACCCGCGAAAATAGGATGCTCCTTGGATGTGTTCTTCGTTCCTCGAGCTTTGCCGCAGTACCTACTCTTTCTATTGAGCGGCTCGACTATCCTTTCTGATGAGTGTGTATGGATATATGCATGACTCGGTTTACCCAAACAAGTAACCCAGCAACCTCGGAGTCTGTACGAACCGTCTGGCAGGCCGTTCGAAGCCACAACGGTTTCGTCGCTAGTTTTGATCAGTATACGCAACCGGCATGTCTCAGTTAATGAGACCATCAAGCTTGTGCTAATCAGCAAGCTGGGTATCCGCTTCAAAACAAGTGATGCTCTCGAAACATCAGAACATCAATACTGGAAACTAGTTGATGGCAGGCTGCTGCATCTAACGACCCCAAGTGTCGTGGTCATTCCTCTTTGGGTTTAGCTGGTTGGAAGCTAGAGATCCATGGGAGTCTCGAGTGGCTTGCTGACACGCAGCAGTACTTCGGGGTACCTTGAGCTGTTTTACATTCCACTTACACCAGTTGCCTTCTACTAGCCACTCACTCACCTCGATGTTAACAGGATAAAGAGCTTCAGACGACCTTTCCATTCTCAAAACCTCGCAGTATCTAACTGACTGTACTGTTGGGCACCCAGCATACATTCTCGTCCTGGCCTAATTTTACACCGCTTTGCAACATGCGCCAGATTACCAACGCCCTGCCATACCATTCAATATTGCCTGACAATTGAGTTCGACGGTGCGCCGGCCCAGGCGCGGTCCGTTGACTGATTCCCGTCTTTTCCCTAGTCTGAAGACAGGGTAGATTGAATAGAACCATCCAAACCATTAGCATCCAGCAGAATCGTGCGCATCTGGCATATTATAGACGTCATTATCAGCCCTGGGTGTTATCTCTAAATGAGAGACTCTTCAGCTTGTCCCCTTTGGTGAGTGGTTTCGCAAGCACTTGCTGCAGAAGACTTCGAGGGCCAATATCTGGTACTACATGCTGACATGCGCATCCAAGTCGATATAACGGAAGCATCGCGGATTTACCCTTGGAAACACTGACGAGACCGGAGATAGATGCTTCTCAAGGAGAAGCGCGAGGCACAAGCGGATCTGCAGCATTGACATACATGAAGTTGTATTGCATCCATCTTAGTCTAGTCCCCGGTATTGAACGTACTACTGTACCATGGTGCAGCATCTCTGTACTATCTATCCCTAGACGAATCCATCGTGAAAGGACCCTGGCGATCCCGCTATAGATTTCGACTGTACCCTGTTAGCCTTATCGTCCAAGCCACGACCTGAACCGAACTGGGGAATTACATCCCCAGAACCAAAGAGCTTCAACCCGTCAACAAGCGCGCGGGTCAATTAGCCTGGAGGCTAGAGCACCTGGAGGCGGGTCAGCCTGAGCGCAAGATTTTATGATCGTTTACCATCACCGTACTCTGTACCCTGTTATCCACACTCCACAAAGCGCAGCCATCGTCAACTGACACCTTCGGTCGGCGCTTGATGTCCACCGGACCGCATTGGTACGCATTTAGTCACGGATTTAAGCGAACTTGGGGTGTCGTGTGTTCTGCGCGTGCGAATAGAATCCCCCTAGAAGGGGGCTCAGGTCTCCTAGTCGATGGTAGATCTCCCGTTATCGGGCCGGCGGAGATCACCATGAATCGTACGGAGTACCTGGGTCTAAAGTCGGAAATGCGGTGAACTAATTGGGCTTTGTTGGTAAGCCCAAGGAAAGGGAGTGCATGCAATGGTCACAACGGCAGCGTTAGAAAGAACGAAGCGACAGGCGACGAACAACTCTCGGCATGATAATTGATTTAGTGAAGTATGGACTCGGAGGGTCTCCGCTACTGACTATTGTGAGTAGAAAGAATGTAACGATTCCATCAACGAACGATGGATAATAGTCTTTGGGTATTATCCCCGATTGTGCTTTCAGGCATGCATAGTGTAAGTCTTTAACTCATATACGACCAAGACTATCAGCGATTGCGCCAGTAGGCTGGTCACGACTACTCCAGACCAACCGGCGGAGACGAACAATGCAGAATGCTCTTCGGGGTTGACGATGTAGACATAGCATCAGGGTCTGCACGGACTATGATTTTCAATGCACCAGCCACCAGGTGCATAGCTAAGCTTAAGATGTTTGGGGATACAGAGCAGGGGGCCAAGCTGCCAAGCTGAGTGCAGAAGCCATGGAGCATGGCCTTAGCGTACAGGCCGTGTAATTGTAATACTCCATGACTAGTATTCAGGAGACCAGATCCTGGAATACGTCAGCTTCAGATTGAGAACCAAGCCAACATCCAATGTTGAGATTCTAACGAGTACTAGCGCAACGCGCGCAGCACGACGGACCACGGCCGGAGCAAATAGTCCACCTGTGCTAATTAATTCGACAAGGCTGCAGTCTAATGGCGTTTTCTGGAAGCAGGGCTATTCAGCCTGGGGCAGTTTGATTATGCCTCTGGACAAGGCAAGCCGAAGACGGGGACCTGACCTAACCTAGACCTCTGGTACACCCCGAACTTAGTGCTATGCTGTATTTGACAAGTGTCTCATCCCATACCCCAGACTCAGATGCTGGGGATGATGGACGAATTCCCTGTAGGAAGCGGGGCTGAACGAAATAAAATCGATCGACTCGTGGTACAGAGAAACTATTCACGTACGTGAGCTTAGATGGCAGCCAAGTTCAAGACATCAATGGGCTCCCAATCAGGCAAACCCTTTACTTGGCACTTACTGTGCCTCTCGGAATCCGGCCTCTGACTCGCTCGGCACTTGGTCACTATCTGTATCACATGGCATTACATTACGTTACGTTGCTTTACGGAGATACGGATACATACAACGCTGTCTTAGAGGAATTGACTGGCTTGAACGGCATCCCAACAAGGGACACCGTCTAACTAAACCTGGCCAAGCTCGTGGATTTAATAACCGCGGTTTTGCAGACTGCAGGTGATTCGACGTCGGTTGAGTATAATGAGACCATCTCTCTGGTCTCGTGCGTCGTCACGGGGCGATCACCAAGATACGGTAACCCCTACCAAAGATCAAAGATGCTGGCATGTATCCAACCACCCCCACGTCGCTTATGCCGAGATGAAGCGAACTCTCGTCCCTGCACCTGGCGTGGCTGCACAAATGCACAAATGCACAAATGCACAAATGCACAAATGCACAAATGCACATGCGCAAGATTGCGTGTCACAACTTTGCTTGCTTGCTTGCTTGCTTGCTTGTCCTTGTCGACTTTTCTCGATCCTGGGGTCCTCGGCGTTTTCGCTAAAACGTTCAAACCTGGGTGAAGCCTCCAGCACGCGTTGACATTCTGCAGCACCACTGTGATCGCACTATGTGCTCATGACATGGACCCTGTAATGTTGAATGTTGCTCGTCTCATGCACTTCGGTAAACTTGGGCGAGATCCTCCGTACACCAAAGTCCTATTTCCTTGGGGCTTCACCGTTACATTTTACTGTGAACTGGCTCGGCGGGTTGGCAGAGGTCCAGAATATAAGCCTAATAAAACTTCATAAGACACGTGGGTAATCTAAAATTCATATTCTCAAGCTTTTCAAGGGTCCCAACGTTCATTGAGAGTATACCATTAGACTGTTATACTAACCTGTCCTTTTTCTTTCCTCATTGGGGCTGGCTGGCCAGCTCGGACCGATTTGCTATAAATAACACGCACTACGGGATAGATTGACGCAAGAGACCATACACTTCTACTGTATTAGCCTCCAAGCCATGATCAAATCTCGGTGTGAGTTCTAGCTATATACAGAGTCACAGATACCTCCAGGCCACAGCCATATAGCTCAAGTACAGAATAGCAAACATTCTTGACATATAGGTGTAGTGAGCCTCCAATATAGATTTGCGATTTCACCTGCGCCGTGATACAACCTCATCATCCCGTTCACTGCTTTGAGCTTCTTCCGTCGCTTCTCGCCCAAATGTCATACGTCTTCCCTCCATGCGAAACGCAGTCCTGAAGCTGCTTCCACTGGCAGGCGTCATTGTTGCGCTCCTACTCGGCGTCCGCGCTCTATCACGGTTCGCCTTGCGCAACTTTTGTGTATCCACCTTGAGTCCCTGAGGTTTCTTGGCCCGATACGTACCATCAGGAGATGTTTCAAATCCGGAAACTGCTCGGGATGGCGTTCGGTTTTGAGGAAGTCGGTTGAGGGCGAGGTTTAATTGAGACTCAGAGGGAAGTGGTGGTACAGGTGGTAAAGGTGACGAGAAGAGTGGCTCAGGGGCATCTTCGATGAAGTTCGTCCAAGTGACGAGGCTCTCCTTGCTCATACGATTCTCAAGAACTAGATCGTTTCGGCTTGTACAGTCCCTGGTCATGATGCCAAAAGACCCTCTGCGGTTTGATCTCTTCGGTGATTGTCTTCCCTGGATTTCGCGCTCTGCCTTTTCTCGGAAGTACGCTGCTCGTTTCTCCTTCTCCCTTTTACCTTCTCCGTGCCCTAATACCCATGGTGATGAGTATGGTGGTTCAGGCTCGTCGTCATCGAACGGCCGCCATGCCAATCGAGGTGAAGCTGGCGTACGTGGCGTTGGTGGGGGGTTGCATTCAGAACGAACACGTTTGCGGAGGAGGCTGCTGATACCTGAGGATGGTGTTCGTGGAGCGGAAGTACTGTATAATCCGGTTGGGGATGGTGTTCTGCGAACAGTAATGTCTGACCCATCTCCAAAAGGGAGTGGGGATGAGGCACGAGTTGAACGATCAAACCGCTGTTTTGAAAATCGGTGGGTACTGCTAGGAGTTAGAACCGGCTTTGGTCGATGCTTCTCCAGCTTGTGAGATCGAGAGAAATCTCGTGTGGTGGTAGGTGGGTAACGCTGAACGTCTCCTTCGTTCACAATACTGCTTGTCTGGAATGAAGCCGTTATGCAATCCGCCGACTCAATTGACCCTTCATCTCGCGACATCATTTTGGCCCTTAGTGGCGCAGCCGTAACGGCTCTCATCCAGTCTCTAGGGGTAAAATTCTGCTGATACCGGCCAGAGTCAGGTATGTCGGGCAATCGCCTCGCTCTTGGGGTCGCGTCGTCTAGGCTTCTACTGAGTTGCATACCATCAGGCTCTTGAACATGGTATTTGAGGCGTGCTTGAGTATCCTGAAGGTTAAGCATCATGCCTGACTTAGGGAATGTTCTATTCGAAAAGGCTTTCCCGATATGTTCCGGAGTGAAGCCCGAATGCTCTGTATTTTCCAAGTTGAAAGATGCTTTAGGCTGAAGTCTTCTAATAGATTGTGTTGGTGTTATGATCGTGGAAGCCGAACGTTGAAGGCCTCCAGATCCTGGGGTTGTGAGTGTATGGCTTTCGAACCGATTGTCTAACCGGATTGGAGTGCGATCTCCTTCCGTTGATGTGCAGTTACCATCGTCAACCTCCCAATTTAAGGCGCCTTCATGCTCAACTGAGGAACTCGTTCCAAACTTCCTAAGAGTTGGTGATACATCGGAACTCAACCCGTCGAACATTCTTGACCATCTGCGATCATCATTAGTGTTGGCCCTGGGCCTCCGCCGGTTGATGTTCAAGGGTTTTGGCTGAAGTTCTGATATTATCGATTCTGTGTCGGCGTACCATAGGTCCGCTGTAAGTCCCTGGTGCAGCTGACTGTTAGGGCTCGAAATTAGTCGAGCCTGTCGAGCATCCTCAGAAAGAAACTGCCCGCCAGACTCGCCAACAACTCGCTTGGTAAGAGTGCCTGGTGTCAATCGATGAGTTGGCTGGACTACTATGGGGAAGCGAGCGAGCGGGCTGCGACCGTCCGTAGTAGCCAAAGTAGTAGGAGTATTGGCCACGGTCTTACCTCTGGATCTTGGGGTAGCAAAGTCTAGGACTGACAAATCCTTTGTGCATATGTGTGACAGCTGCCCCGAGAGCGAGAGGTCTCCGCGGTCATCAATCTGCCTACCAACTTGATCCGAGATTTCTGACGGAACTATCGCCCTAACACTCTTGCAAGGCTCTGGAAACCCTTGCTCAGGCTCTTTTGGTGATTGTTGACTCCAACATCCATCTAGAGTGTCAGAGGTTATAGACAGATATGTAGCCTCTTCACCCCTAGCGAGTGCATTCAACTTATCGCCCACAATGCTGTCTTCCTCCATGTCAACTGGCGGGACCTCGATTAGTGTCCCATCGTGTTCATCGAGCTCATATTCGCTCATCGGTTGCCAGTCGTCGACTTCTCCACCAGCTGGCCCTAACATTGTTAGCTTTTGAGCTCATACAGTTTTAGTCAACGAACGAATAGCCTCACCTCGACATGGCAAGTCCAAGTTTCTTCCCCTAGTAACCTCGGCATTACGACAGCTTCCAATGTCCTCGTCATCTGGGGGGTCTAAAATCTTTGCATCTCTGACATTGGAACGTGGTATATCTGTGAAACAAGGTAGAAGAACTGGCTCGTTGCCAAGGTGAAGTGATAGACGCATAAGCCCAACATAGTCTACTTCTGGAGTGAGCGTCGATACTGACTCTCCATCAGAGTCCGCCCCATTTAGACTTGTGGCGAGACCAACAGTCCCGGGAACCAAATCGCGTCGTATTGTTTTGGGAATTTGAGGAATAATCAAGAATTTCTTGTAATATTGGGTCCAGTACCATTTCTGGTCGGGCTTTGGAAGTTCGCACTGCCGATTCTCACGTTCAGACAAGGCCTTCTCCACCAGGTACATTCGACAGTACTCCATGGGCGAGAGGCGTGGTTTCGCAAGTTGACATTTGAGCTTAGGGTCATGCTCCATCTTTGGAGTTGTTAGCACGGTGCCTGGTTCCCTAATAATCTGTCTATGCGACCATTTGGGGCTCTTCAGTATGCTCGGGGAAACACCAGATGTTTCATAGCTGCTATCTTCCGAGTGCAAACTTCGATGACCTGCGCCCGTGGTCACTTTGGCCTCTGAAATATTTGCGTTGGGTATTGGTCGATGCTTTTTATCCTTCGACCTGGGCGTTGTGGAAGCGCCCAAGTACTGGTCTAGTACTTGAAAGGACACGCCATCCAAAGTTAGATCATCAGTCTTGTCCGGTTGGTAGCGCATTTTCTTCTTGATCTTGTCCAAAACATTGGGTGTCAGGTGAGCTTTCAGCCTCTCGGGAATGTGTGGCAAAGGTGGTACTGGTGGCACATCTTCCTTGGCCTCATCGTCGCTGTCGGGATCATACTAGAAATCTCGACTGTCCACTTCTCTGGGCAAAAGAAGACCTAAGGCTGCTTGTTCGACAATGGAAATCTCCAGCTTTCGCGCAAAAGGATGCTGGAAGAACTCTGTCTTGGAGATGTTATCGGGATAAGAAAGAACAGGCGGTGCACTGAGGTCTCCAGCAAACATAGCACCGTCTGTACTTGCAAGAGATAGTTCTCGCCCCGGCATCCCTCTTAGCAGAGGATGGAAAGCCAGAGGAACCCAGGGGGACGTAGGTGACGTTGAATCGGATTGTTGGTTATCAATCGATGTGTTTGAAGTAAGGGCGGTGCTCTCACCTTGTGGAGAATTGACTAAAATACCAGAGCTGTGCGAAGTATCTGCACCAGATAATATAGAGGAGTCAGCTGATATCGCCGAGTAAGATACAGCAGTCGTTGATCTGTGTTCAAGCTCATTCATGACTCTAAGACAGACATTCTCCAGTTTCTTGAACTCTTCAGAGTAGCGCACGAGAGATTCTCTCGCACGAGGGTAGTCCGGGACATCGCACCAGCAGCGCAACTTCAACTCGATGATCTCTTGTCGTTTCGGGGAGAAAGAGTCCTCAGACATTAGGTGTTCAAATACAGAAAATCGAACACTGTCACGAAGGCCTGGTGAATGTGGGGTCGGATCCGTGTCATCTTCGTCTTCAAGAAAAACGACTGGAGGTATGATTGCATTGAGTAGTGCCATGATCCGAGGAACCTCCTTTCTCTGGTTGGAATCTTTGTTCAGTGCTTCAATGAGAATCTGAAGTAGTCAGTCAGTCAAAGCCCCATCAACAGAATGATATGTGTCTTACGCAGGTTCTGAACCCAGCATGTAGATGTCTGAAATTCGCAGTAGCAGTCCGATCTAGCTCCATAATCAGTTGAGCACTTGCTTCACTTGGCGTACCGGTTTCCATGGCATTTTGGGTGGCTTCAAGCAGGCGAAGGCGGCGAATCTCCATTGCATCGAGATAACCTAGCCCATCCATGACTCGATCGAAGTCAATGCCTCCGTCCTTGGGTTTCCGAAAGATGGTTGAGGCTATATGCTTGGCATATTTGCGAGTGTTCGCGTCGTAGTCGACGCCTCTGGCTGCACGTATGGCCGGCCAAGCTTTTCGTATTTGGGCTTGAAGAGTTCTATCATTGTCGAATGTTAAAAGTCTCGCCTGCAATTGCTGCGCAAATCCGCATTGGCGAGGGTTAAGCTCATCGATATCGTCGTTGACCAAGTGCTTAAGGGCCTGATAGCCGCTCCCTAACCACCAGGTTTCGAGCTCAGCAGCGTATGGCGGCATTGCTCTACAATATGTTTCCTAGGAGAAAGGAAAGATGGTTTATACGACAGGAGAGAACATGATGCAAAGATCAGATTGAGCGAGAATAACAATATTGTCAAGAATGGGCCGGTAAGCAATAGCGGAAGCTTCTTTTCAAGAACGAGACGCTGTAGAAGCTGAGCTTCGCGCTGAATGAATGCTGTAGAGAAGATTCACTTCATCTGCAAAAGATTCGAGATGACTGTTGGAGTAGCCCCGCCGTTTGCAGCTTTTTCTGAGCAGTGCCTGGTGTTTGTTTGCCCACCTCATGGTAAATGTGATCTGGAGACTTTCTCCGTTTGTAGGCACTGTCACTGCACCCTTCCTTCTCTGGGTAAGAGCGACTGCCATCGCCAAATCACGTGCCAGCAGATGGACTTTGGCAAAACTACCATTCGTGGGGATAAAATGATCAATCGATGAAATGGTGATACTCGGTATTGGAGTTGTTGATTATACAGTAGCTAGACTGGAGCACAAGAATTAGGATTAGTGCAACTTTGGTGACATGCATGGATCTTGAGCCCCTGTCCCTGCTGAGTCCCGCCCCGTTTCCATTCAATTGACGAGGCCTCCTGCATTCCCCGCTAAAAATGACAGTGATTTGGGTACTAGCGTCAAGAATAGCGCTCCTCCGCAGAGATTACAGGGGAGCTTCTGCAGCTGTCGTCGAGGATCTGGACAAGTTTGCGTGCCAAGGCCAATCGCAGCCAGTTTCAGGGCAGCTAACTGTCACTGGTGGCCCCCCCCCCGAATCTGTCTGACGCAGCGCAATCAGGAACATGAGCTAACTTTGTTTTTGAACCGAACCAAACCAAGCTTGAATTGGCCCGGGCAGTCCAGTTGCTTGGTGCCACGAAACCCACCCGTTTTCCTACTACGCACTCCTTCCTTTCCTTTCTCTCCTTTGTTTTGCAGGTATTGGTGTAACTCTCGATAGCCTCAATCGACACCTCCATTGACCCGTGGATCTGTCACTTATGCAGTTAGGGAGCTTCACAAATTAATAAGCATGATTCTGCGGCATTCAGGGCGCCTGGTGCGTCGCCTCAGCCAACCTGTCAGCTCCTGGAACTTGGCACGTTCAGCTGGTCCGCAGATTCGGCGTTGGGGGCCAAGCTGCACGAATGGCAACATTGCCAGCAGGCTCTGGTTCTCAGCTCAAACTGGTGACAAGAAAGGTATGTAAACCAACTCTTCTCTCTTGTCGCGTGAATGCTGCCAGTACTATAAAATCAACCCTACACGACTCAGAGTCTCGAAAATGTAACTGAATCTATACTAACAATTTTCAGCAGATGAGTTCTCTAGTGACAATGCTGAGACCCAAAGAGGACAGGGAGGGCAGAGAGGGCCCAGGTCCTCTTCGGAACCCTCACTTCTGGCCAAGATGGGGGAATCTGCGGCTACAACGTTCGCATCCATCGTGGTTTTAGGTTTAGGCTTCGCTGGCGCGGGGTACATCTATCACAAGTTCTACAAGATGCTTGTTCTTCAGAAGATGAACCGTGCTTTTGAGCCTGGTGACCCTGTCCTTGAGTTGGCTGCGATTGGCAAAGATGTTCCGCATCAACCTGGTGGTTCAGGCGAACATTGGATATTCCGCCCTGAACAGCAGAGGGTTGATGATATTGTTATGGGGCGCAATGCTGGGCACTACCACCTTTTGATAGGCGATAAAGGCTCTGGAAAGAGCAGCATGCTCATCGATGCTATGCGCAAGAACGATGGCGATGGTGTTGCCATGTTTGAAGCACACGCAGACCTGGAGATATTTCGTATCCGTCTTGGAAAGGCCCTCGACTATGAGTTCCACGAGGATTACATTGGAGGATATTTCAGTGAGAGGGGTCCTCGTGAGACAACAGCCCTGTTAGACATTGAACGTGCACTAAATAAGCTGGAAAAGGTGGCCATGGCGAAGCGCAGAGAAAGGGGTAAGCCTCTGGTGGTGATCGTTAACCAGATGCATCTCCTTCGTCACAATGATGATGGTCGAGATGTCATTGAGCTACTGCAACAACGGGCTGAGCAGTGGGCTGCTGCTAACATTGTCACCATGGTCTTCAACTCGGACGATTATTGGGTGTACGAGCGCCTCAAGCAGCTAGCCACCAGGATGGAGGTTCTTGCCGTTACCGATTTACCTAAACAACAAGCTATATCAGCTCTCCAGAGATACCGTCAAAAGTACTGGAAAGAGCACATTGACGATACGCTTCTCGAAGATATCTACGAAAGGGTTGGCGGACGCCTGAGCTTCCTCAACCGAGTAGCAAAAAGCAGGGACATGATTGGAACCTGCGAAAGGATCAAGGAGACCGAAAAGAAGTGGTTCTTGAACCAGTGTTGGATCCTCGGCATGGAGATGGATGACGATGTCATGGACCAGCAGAAATGGGCTGTAAGTTTAGCAGTTGTTCACTTTATTTGAGATATGCGACTAACGGACTTGCAGGCTGCTGCTATGACTTTGGCCAAGGCATTGGTCGATAAAGAAAACGAAGCAGCAGATCACGAGACCTACGACGCTGTCTCGGGGCACATGCTTCCGACATACCCTTTCCATATTGCTCAGCAAATCATGACGCGCTGTGACTTCATCCGGGACCTCGATAGTCTAAATCTCTTCAGCATTACCAGCGAGGCAGACGTTCGGGCAAGTAGCGTACCAATGCATCGAGCTTTTAGAGAAATATGTTCCGAGCCTGGCTTCGAGAAGCATTTGGAGGGCACGATGCAGAGAATTGCCGACATCGAGAGTTTGGGCCGAACTCGCGAGCTTGTTGCTAAGGATCTGGTGCTGGGTGGCCAGTACGAGATCGAGCACAACCGCAAGGGGATCACGGTCAAGCTGAAGGAAGCAGAAAAGGAGGATGGTTAGATGCGCCAACACCCACCTTTGGATTACTTCTAAAGTGGCAAAGAGTAATGCCAACGTTATTGATGCTTTGGGTCTGTCCGGTCATGTATACTTGGACAAGGTATGATCGGGATGAGGTAGATGGACAGGCGCAGGTGGATGGGTGTTTTTGGGTCTTGATGAAGCGACCTGTACAACAATTGACTTATATAGATTTCCCTGACACATGTCGCAGCAACTCTGTACAATCCTTTACTATTTCATATTATTTAGATCAATGGACATGAACATCATTCCATGTCGTTACTCAATGCATGTTGTTTGCCTTGCCCGACACTCAGTAACAAAGGTGAATGTTAGCGGCTCAAAGAGTCACGTGATCTTTGTCACGACAACGCGACGGCAGGAGCCATCTCTAGGTTAACCGCGCCGTCAGTTTTTTTCGTGAGGCCCCACACCTTCTTCCAATTTCACCTTACCCTACACGTCTCCCATCTCGCGGCTCTCGACGAGAAAGAACCTATTGTCGCCAACGAGCTCATCGATGTCATCCAAAGGCACCGGTGGTAGCAAGTGGCCTGATTTCCGGCTCGCGTCGACCCTATGGTCTCTTATGGGCTCGCAATCCAACAGGCCAGATAAGCAAAACAACAACGACCGCGCAGGCGATCACGGCCAAGACAACGAGCAGCAGCACGAGAACGAACACCAAAAAGAGCCTTTGAACAAGCCAAATCAGTCACCCAAGGTGGCCCACGAAGAAATGGATACCGAAGACCAGTCAATTGACGGTATCGGGGGGTTCGATAACTACGAGCACGATGCCCAGGTTGGTTCAGAAGAAGGCGGCCAGGACCAAGACTTTGGCGCGCTCGAGATGTTCGACAGCAACGCGACACAAGCTCCCTATTCGTCGGAAGCCAACAACGCGTCTTTTGATGATAGAGTACCTGAGGCGCTCATGTCAGAGGAAACACCCTCCTCCCAATCTCGAAAGAATAAACGCGACAGGAAGGAGCGCAAACGAAAAGCCGTGAACGATAGTGCTTCTCCCCAGCTGCCAACCGATGAGGACTCCTCACGGAAGTCCAGAAAATCCAAGAAAAAAGAAGCTTTGCCAGTTGAAATCCCTGACAGTCTTACCGAATATACTACCTCGAACATGTATCAATCTCAACCACCTGAAATCCCTACTGTCGATTTTGACGACGAGGTTGCCGCAACTCAATCGAAGCGCAAACGCATGCCATCCGACTCGGCAGATGGCAAACAACGCAAGAAACGAAGATCCCGTGACGAAGGAATTGAGACCGAAACTCAGAATGTGGTGCCAGAAACTCAAGAAGGCGATCAAGCTGCGCCATCTCAGGAATTAAATACTCGTGATTCACAAGCTGCCTCCTTCTTGCGCACCAGAAACGCGTCTCAGCCGGGTGCCATCTACGATGCTGTTTCAGATGATACTCCAAATTCTCCTAGTGCTGCCCGCCTCGAGGTGCGCGATGCTCGATCAAGGGAAGGTAGCGCCGCCCCTGACGAGATGGACGTGGACGTACCAACCGTGCAGGATAACCAAGGTGAAGAGACTGGACGGGCCGGCTTCTTTCCAATTAATGGGTCTGAAAACTCAGAACATCAGGATGTTGAGCGGGTGGCTAGGGAGGCATGGAACGAGCATGTTAACGGGCAATCTCTTAACACCCAGGACTCACCAGCACATCCTGAAGACATGGAGGTGGATGTTCCAACATCTGCGCAGCGTTCGCAGACAACTCATGATGTGTATGATGTTCCCGGAAGCCCACTCCAAACACCAAACCCGCCCAGCGCCAGTACAAAGAAAACGCGGTCAGCTAAGGCGAAGAAAGCCAAGCCTACATTCTTTGATAAATCGCCTTCTCCTGAACAAGACGGTCCATTGCCATCGCCTTCTGCCATGACACCAATGCCTCGAAAACGTGCCAAGAAGGCCTCGAGCCGTAGAAGGTCTGAGGCCAACCGTGCGCTTTCGTCTCAAAATGTACAAGTCGGAGATGACGATGAGGCCGAGGACGGCAATGCAGCAGTTGGACGCCGAAACCGAATGGCTGGTTATACTCAGGGTCGGTTCACTGATGAGGAACTCGGTCGTATCGCACAAGCAGTTGAGAGTTACCGTGTCGAGCACAACATGGATCAGCACGAGTTGAATGCTATGATCCACGCCGCAGGAGGTACAACCGCTGGTGACGAGCATGCCGCTCTCTGGGCGCGAATCTTCGCAACTTGCCCAGACCGACACCGACAGAAGATCATCAATATCACCCGAAAGAAATTCCACAACTTTGTCGCTCGGGGTACCTGGACCAATGAGCAAGATATCGAGCTTCGTGATCTCATTGAGGTTCATGGTACAAAGTGGTCTAAGATTGCGGGTATCATCAATCGCCATCCCGAGGATCTTCGAGATCGTTATCGCAACTATATTGTCTGTGGAGATTCTCAGCGAAAGGATACTTGGGATGAGCAGGAAGAGGGTAAGTTGACCCAGTACGTGATGGAAGCTATGGGTGCCATTGATGAGTTGCGACGCATTCAGCCATCCCGTGAGCTGCTCAAAAAGCCTTACGAGGAGCTCATTGATTGGCAAAACATCAGCGAGCATATGAAGAGAACTCGTAGTCGACTTCAGTGCATTACCAAGTGGAAGGCCATGAACATCAAGACCCACGGAAAGGACAAGTTGGTGTCCCATGCGCCTGACGCACCTATTTCTTTCCGCCTGGAGAAGGCTCGTCGTCAGATCGCCGCCATGCCCGATGAAGAACGCTATCGGATGGTGATGGCTATCTCAGGCTCGTCCGCACAAGTCGAATCCAAGATTCCTTGGCAGCGACTGGTTGACAAACAGTTCCGCAACAGCTGGCATCGCCCTACGCAAATGCTTCTGTGGCGACGCCTGAAGCACATGATTCCCGAATCTGAACAGAAGAGCGTGCGAGACTGCGCACAATATCTCATCGACCTTTATGGCCAGACAGGCGAGCTTCCGAATGTTGAGGATACTCTTTTCGACGACGCTGAAGAAATGGAGTTCTTGAACACTATCCCTACCGCCCATGCTCCTACCAGCAGCGCACCTTCTAACGGCCCTAACATGAGTGCCGAGTTTGTTGACGAGGCTGATGAGGAAGGAGATCAACATCAGGATAGTGAATACCCCGTCCTTGACGAGAACATTCAACCTGACTTGCCTATCGCACCCATGGAACACTTCAAGTCCGCTCCTATCGCATCAATGGACCCAGTAGCCCCTGTTGCAGACTTGGCACCTATGGAAGCCGCCGAAATGGTTGACCCAGCCCTTTCTGCAAAGCCTGCAGAAGCCACTGAAGCCGCACTACTTGAGGAAGAACCGGCTCCTATCACCAAGCCCACCGATACCCCTGTGTTCGCTGAGCCTGCTCCTCCTAAGGCAACCCGCGTCGCGAAGAGAACAGGTATGGGCAAGGCAAAGGCCCCTAAGGCTCCTCGAAAGCCATCTGCCAGATCTACTCCAGCCAAGTCCACACCAAGCAGACGATCCACTAGGCGTGGCGCTGCCGCGTCTCAGGATCCTATTGAGGATGATGGAGACGCCCAGCTTTCTGCCACCGCAGAGAACAACTCCGAGGTTGACGAGGCCCAAACACGCAAGCGAAAGACGCCTAGCAGGTTTCGTTCCACTGCCGCCGCCGCGGCCCCTAATGCCGCCGACGATTCCGACAGTGTCATGGACGACATGGAAGACATGCCTGCTCGCATTATTTAATGGAGTTGAAACGATTGTTGTGAAAAGTGAGACAAGGAAAGACGGATACAGCATAGAGAAGTGGAAGAGTTTCTGGAAGGGTTTCGGCGCACATGTATATTGGTGTCATATTGACCTCATAGTTAGAGCCAGCGTGTACTATCAGCACCTATATGGTTAATTCGATGTAGCGGAAGGTAGCAGAAGCATATGGATGGTGTCGGACAGCTTGTTTATAGAGAAAGGAGTATTAGTCTCAATTGATCATCATCATTATCATCATCAAACATAATCATTTTGTGTGCCGAGGGGATGTTCCGGGACCGGGATTAATGCAAATCCTGGTGTAATTGCTCATTATTTACTTTAGCCATATGCTTTATCGTGATTCATAAGCCAACGCAATTCATAGGACCAATGCTGCCCTACCTTGGGCGCAGATCGTGATCACAAACATGTCTCCTACTCCAAACTCCTCCGAATGCTTTCTTTGTGCAAGCCCCCGAATCCACCGAGTCCACCAAGTCTATAGCAAACATTATTCGTTCAACGAAGCTCGGGCTCCCGCATGAAGTCAGGAATCGTCAGCCCGCCCTCGCCAGGCTCGTAGTGAGTAGCACTGCCGTCAGCGCCGTCCGTGGCTTTATTTAACAGTTCGAGGACGTCGTCGATGGGATTGCCATCACGACCGGGTCCGAGGGCGGAGTCGTTATCGAAGGAGTAGATCTTGATACCTCGGAGGTGGGTGTCTTTGCCGTTCTGGTGGTTCTCGAGGATCTGCATCTGCACAACCCAGGCGACGAGAGTGTTTCCGTCAGGGTCACCACCCGCGCCGGCGATGGGTACCTGCTGCCACCCTGAGGGGTTTTCAAGGGCCATGGTGGCAAACTCGATGAGGTTGTTCTCACTCGTGCCAGCTTTGAAGACAACCTTAGTAGGGGTGTATGACTCATCCTCATTGTAGTCGATGTAGAAGCGAATGTCGCGGATGCCAACACGCTTGGTGAAGTACATGGTAAGCTTGTGAGGCTGGGGACCGTCGGACCTAAACTGTGTGAATAAGAGAAAAGGCCGTGAGTGGCTGAAAATGAACTTACTGCCAGAAATGCTTGAGGTCATCACTCTTGAGCTGCTCGACACCGTTACCGGGCTTGTGGCTGCTGACGGTGAAACGAGCGAGATTGGAGATCTCCTTGAGGCCAGCGGTAGCGGGATCGAAGAGGGGGGCAACGTCCTGGGCTTGGTCTTGTTCGCCAACATCTTCTTCCTCGTCGTCCATGTCGTCCTCGTCGATGGAGTTTTCGTCTTCGTACTCTTCAGGAGAAAGAGCCTCTTGGCCGGCTTCTTGCTCAACCGCGCGGTTACCGGTATAAGGGCTGGGGACTTGGGGAGATGGGCCAGCGGGTGTGGCTACTACACGACCCCGGTTTTGGAGGATGCTCTCATCAGGCTCGGAGCTGGAGCCGTCCGAATCAACAGGAGGCATACTAAGGCGAGGCCCGTCGACAGGGGGTGCAGCTAGGAGGTTGTTAATGGTTTGTTGTATTTCCTGAGCCTGGTCCATTTCATCTTGAAGTTCTGAAATGTGCTCCTGGAGGGTAACATCGATATGATCAACAGCTCGAGAGAAGGCATCCTCGTTCTCCTTGTCCTCTTCTTCCCATATAGGAAGAGGCCTGACGATTCGGATACGCTTGCAGAGCAGCACACCGGTGGTCTTCTTAAAGGGAAGTTCACCGAGGGGAACTCGCTTGACACGGTGATCGGGATTGATACGACGAGGAGGAGGGGCGCGAGGGTTGAAATGATGACGACGAGGAGGCATGTTCGCTGGAGGGAAGGGCTGTCAAGGTGTATAAATGAAGAACAAGTATAGTAATGAAAGAACACGCTGAATTGAAGTTGTTGAATACAGCGAACGAAGGAACCGTAAGGTAAGGAAGACAGATGATAAGATTGATAGGAAAAGTGATGAGGTTGTGTGTAAATGAAGAAGATGTCAGAGATGATGAGTAACGCACGAAGCGAAGGTTTGTGCAGAGTTGAGATTGTAAAGAACTGGAATAGTCCCGAGTCAAGCGGGAGATAGCTTTTGACATCAAGTGAATTACCTGCCTATTGCTACGCTGAACAATAGGAAAGAGCCACATTGTATCATTGCATCACTTGATGCCAGTCGGGTGAGACTTCCACTGCCTGACACTGCGAACGACCGCAAACACTCTCAAATTCCAACCGACAGAGTAACACGACACTGCCAGAAAAAGGAGGAGGAATCAAGCCTAGGAGCGGGAATCAAAACTTGTTCACTTACTTCTGTAGAGACGAAATGGGTTTGGAGGCGGTGCTCGACGACGCCGTTGGTCGGGAGGCTGATCAGGTGTTCGATGAAGCGGAAGACCATCAGGAGTTATCAGAGCAGCAGCAGGCGAGGCTCCTTGACTTGGCTGTAATCTAGCAGCAGGGCCACTTGGAGTCGCGGCAACTTGGGAAACCGGAGATGAGGCTATCTCGGATGTAACAGCTCTTGGGCTCGAAGCCGTGTTTGCGTTTGCATGTGTGGCTGCTACATGGCGGACTCTTCTCGAGCCGCGCGTGATGTCCATGCTAGCTATGGTATCTTGATCAACAGTGGCAATGGCAGCTGTCACTGCAGTTGATACCTGGCTAACACTGGCTACAGTCAAATAGGCGCGGTCGCGGTTGCAGCCACGGATGGAAAAAGCGATGTGAGTGGCCAGCTGGACGCGCTATCACGTGGCATCTATTTCCGGTGCCTGCCACGCTCAGCTCAGCTCTCAAGTTGGTCCAACCTTGGCCGTGCATCATCCTTGTCTGAAACATGATTCCTCAACAACGGGAGTGCCAACCAAGCAGCCACTGCTATCTATCAACTTGCAGAGCAGCAGAGTTATCTAGTTCAGTGCAGCAAGAATGTTCTTCCTCACGATATCTGACAATTCCTCTCCTAAGGTTTCACTGAAGCTTGATCAATCCAACTTCCCCTCATTTACTAATTCGAATTACAGGGTCCTATCCACACCCCACCATGGAAATAACCCAACCTCGTTTCTCAGGGCCCCCACCCCCAAAAAGAAAGCTTCCTGAAAATCTTGGGAGGGGTTCTGACGCATGCAAGCCGACTAAAGCTGCCAGTGGAGGGCAGTACCAACTTTGAAATTGACTTTCTGGATGATACCGTCATTGCCTTCCTTTTTGGAGCTGCGAGACGAGTTGTTGTGCTACGCCACTCACCTACATGCAGTAGGGGAGGTTATCTCGGAATACACGATGACGAATGCACAGCACCATCCTTCCCAATGATCTTCGATGCTGTTACATTGAAATGACACGGCAATTCCTTAATCAAATGGAAAACTGGCTGGTTGTCCTTCCAGCCTCCCCACAGCGACACCTTGGCCATGATACTAAAGCACGAAGATCCATATGGCCGGGGACTCGGGATCTGAGGTTGAACGGATATGCCGACATGGCTTCAGCTCTTCTCGCCATGGCAAATATAGAACGAGGCATGCAGAAAATCGTCTGGTTTCGCCCATTGGCGCAGAGTCTAGTAACATGAAACATCAGCTTACGGCCTTTGCGTGCAAATGAAATTTCTTCTCCTCGTTGGCTAGTTACGTTCGTAACAAGCACGGCCTACGTATTGCCCTTTTGGCTTCAGTCGTGTGGGCCCTATCGCCAGCCTCATCTACAGCCATCATCCTGGCTCCTCGGTCTACAACACGCCTCATCTTACCCGTCTCATTGGCAACGATCCAGACTCTTGGTTCGAGCCACAATCATCTTAAGATCTTTGCTTGTTCGCGAAACGTCATGACCGTTTTCGCTTAACTACCGCCCCCCCGCTCGCCACATCGGCCCGCTCATCTTCAGGGTCCTCCCATGAAACTGGTCCTTCAATGTCTTTCACAAGATCCAAGCTTTGCGCCTCTCTCTTTGCTTCTGTCTGTCTAGGTTGATGCTTCCATACAGTCCGTCTCAGCTTTCTCGGTTTCTATTCGCCATCAATGCACGCTGACGCCTCAGCTTCCTCGAGTGCTCAACTTATATCCCCACCATCAGGATCAGTCCGAGAGATGTCATTAGCATGGATAGCCTGGGAGAATCCGGGCAACAGGACACTTGGTGAGCCTTGGTGATCCCTGGTGATCCCTGGGTAAAACCTCATAGAGGGGAGTCCCATCAGCATAAATATCCAGACATGTCGACCGGTTCTATCTATCAATCAATCAGCAATCAATCTCAACCATCTTAGCTACTTCTCTTATAGCAAAAGACTAGGTCTCACCCGGGATTTTATCCGATTCTGCTGGATGTCTTTTGATCCCTTACCTACTATTGAAACTACTCTCACATCTTCTAATACATCCGACATGTCCTCGATACTCAGCCGCTCGACTCGTAGCACGCCCGCCATGGCGGGATCTGCCTTCAATTCTCCTGGTGAACCCGCCGTTGCCAGCTCTTCTAGTCAAGAGAGGGTTCCTTTCATGAGAGAGAACTCTCCCGAGGCCGATAACCTACCGGCCAACCCAGCTACCACCCCAGTTGTCACTCATGGTGACAACCTCCCAATGAACAACCGGAACTCGGAAGCTGACACTGTGGTGCCTCTTCAACCTGTCACCAGCCATGATGCCACTCCATTTCGCCCTGGCTCTCGCACCGGCAACTTTGTTACTCCCAAGACAACCCGCTTCTCTCAGGATGGTGGAGAGCCCGTTCACTATTCAGGTTCTATAAAGTCCAATCGACGACGCCCTCGTGAACGTGAGGAATACGACTTTGATCAGGCCACGGACTACCCTACTCAGAGCGACTACGAACGTTACTGGCGCACCGAAAGTCGCAATGATCGTAATCGCTACAATGGCCGAAGGGGCCCTTACCCACCTCCCACATTCATGAACCATCGCCGAATACCCCCTCATGATTCGGATGATGAGTTCTACAGCAGCGATGACCCTCGAATGCCTCCCAGTGGTGGACGCAGGATGATGGATGAAGAGATGGGTGCTTACCCGTCTCGACCCTTCAATCCCCGTCGCACTTCTACTCTGAATGGCTTCAACATCACTACAGGCAAACTTGAATGGAACAGTTTGAGTCGCAAGGAGAAGTCGCAGATCATGCGCCTACCCTTGACTCAATGGATGAACTCAAACTTCAAGAACCATTTTGTTGCCAGTCTGGGAGAGCTCATCGGTACCACTATGTTCCTCTTCTTTGCCTTTGCTGGCACAGAGGTTGCCAACATCCAGGCCGAGACTAACAACAGGACCACCACTGGAGAGTCCACTGGTGGGCTCAATGTTTCCAAACTCCTCTACATCTCTATCATCTTCGGTTTCTCTCTCATGGTCAACGTCTGGGTATTCTTCCGTATTAGCGGTGGTCTCTTCAACCCTGCTGTCACTATTGCCATGTTGATGGTCAAGGCCATCAGCATGACGAGAGCTATCTGTCTGTTCCTCGCTCAAATCCTCGGATCTATGCTTGCCTCTGTTGTCGTGCGATATCTATTTCCTGAGACATTCAATGTCCGAACCACTCTTGGAGGTGGTGCATCTTTGGTCCAGGGAGTGTTCATTGAGGCTCTTCTTACTGCCGAGTTAGTCTTTACCATCTTTATGCTTGCCAAGGAGAAGCACCGGGCCACATTCATCGCTCCTGTCGGCATTGGTCTGGCTCTGTTCATTGCTGAGATGGTTGGCGTCCAATTCACTGGAGGTTCGCTCAACCCTGCCCGAAGCTTTGGTCCTTGTGTCATCACCCGTACTTTTGACTCGGAGCATTGGATCTACTGGGTTGGACCCGGTATTGGTTCCCTGATCGCCGTGTGCTTCTACTGGTTCATCAAGACCCTGGAGTACGAGATGGCCAACCCTGGTGCTGATGGTGACGATCTCAACGACCCAACAAAGAACCCTGAGAAGCGAGCCGAGGTCCAAGCTAGTAGCACTACCAAGGCGCCTACGACTGCCTTTGGCACTGGCAAGACCCCTTCGATTCTTAGCTAAAAGAGTGTTCATGGAACATGATTGCTATAAGTGGGACGATATGGACATGATCCATGAACGATTGCACGATGAAGGATGACGAACAACACCATGATACTTGATGGAGATGATTGCATGACTCAACATAGACAACGAGCATGCAGAAGAAAGATGTATGGATATAAATACGCGCTTGGGATTGATTTACAATCCTACTTTGATTTTCACACTACACAATTGGATGGAGTTCAGGATTGAGATTTACGCGGTACATTTCCAGATTCGCTCGGCGCATTTGATAACATGGGGTCTGATTCACCCCAAATGAGATAGTGCTTATATAGCTTTGAGTAAAGAAAAATTGATCAAGATGTCCAATTGGGACCTATTTACATATACCGTCTGCTCCAAGTAAAGGTCGCCTAGGTTTTGGCTCGGGGTGCAAATGATGAATGATCAAACTGCCAGTTCTCGCCAGTTCTGCCAGCTGCAGCTACTTGAGTCTGAGCAGACATGAACCTGGCATCGTCGAGGTGCAAAGTCTCACGCAGAAATAGCTACACATTGGATCTCAACAGTGTTCATGACACAACTTTCAATTATGATCGCCGATATGCCCATTTATACAACACAGCATCTTACAGCACACACTATACATATCACAATATTGTACCAAAACTGTGTTGCAATGTCTCTTGGATATAATCCATGGCTTTCATTTGGGAAATTATGCCAATGGAGGCAGGTCGAGAAAGCCAATGGCCACAACGACCACAAGCGAGAAGACGGTGAGATATCTTCAGTACATCTCTTCCATCGCCTGCTCACTTTGAGCCTGAATTCGCTACTTCATCGCGGCCATCACCTTTAAGCTGCCCTAAGCTGCAAGCCATGTCAAGAGCCTACTTTAAGTAACACTCGTTAACAAGAAGAATCAGCAAGAGTGTTAAAACGGGGTCTCGCAGCGGTAGATGGATAGACAAGGGCTTCCAATCATATGTATGGGCCTTTCTCTCATTAGATCTAGCAAGACAGCGGTTCGTTTCAAGTATTTTCCAGTTCCATTCTCTGACTTGGGTATCTTCAGGAGAACCTTGCATGCAAACTGACCAACACCTTTCAAAAATGTCTTGCTCTCCACTCGCGCCTTATATCCTTTCAGTCAATATCGCGCTTATTTACAGCGTCATTTGATGTTGTCGGATGCGCTGTCGTCTCGCTCGAGCAGTGCTCAGAAGGAAGCACACCAGAATGTACGACATGGCGAAGGCGATGACGCCGCCTAAACCACCGAGGATAAATCCGGCACCGGCGTCTCGAGAGAAACCTTGAGGGAGGCCTCTGACTGGCTTGGGGGTTTCAGTGTTCTTGAGTGAAGGCATGGTTGCTGTGGCCGCTGGTTGGTCTCGTGATGAGATATAGTGAACCTTTTTCTGGGGGCTATATGAAGTGCACTGTTGGTCTAGTCGTCCTCTAGAGTACTCATGGTTAGATTGTCTTCCCTTGCTATAATATTGGGTTGTTTGGAGGGCTCACCGTTGTAGTTCTATATCGGCTTGAATCTTGGCAAAGTCTCTTTGGTCGAGTATTCGAAGAGCTTGGTTCCAAAAAGATGACAATGCTTGGGGGAGAGCTGCAGTAAGAGGTTTGTTCTGTGACGGACTGTAAAGAAGTTATGGCTACTTGTGTGGTGTTTGTATGCCGGGAGGTGGCAGTGACTGCCAGCTGGCAGGTCTATATGGGTGAATAGTCTACCATAGTAGAAGTGAATGAAACAGTCTTAAGTGCCCAGAGCAGCATGTTTGTTTAGCAGTCAATTGTTCATTCACTTGTATAAGAAGTGTCCGTGATAAGCTCCCTGTTGGATGTCAGATGATATTCGGCGATCATCACACTCAAGACTGTCGCCATTTTCACTTGAACTATAACTCGGTCACTTCACCTGCTCATGGCCATGCCATAGGTATCAAGAGTGATTTGTTTACTCTTCAGGATACATCTTTAGCTGGATAAGCACTCTGTGATGATGGTGTACCGAGGAGGTGCACAATTCAACTAGGAGGTACATAGTGCATTCATTTTAAGATCAAATAAAACACCGTCACTTGGACAGGGTCTTTTCTGAGCATCTAGATCGTCTATACAAGCCTTGTATGTCGTATCGAGCTGGTCTCATGCCCTGCCATCAACAACTGGTATCAATTGAAAGATGGACCCAAGAGCCCTCACATGTCCATCCAGGTATCTAGTTCGTAAATACATGAGGCAGTATGCGGTAGTTGCTGTCTGTCTCTGTAATATTTAGCTTGGCAGTCAATGATATCACTGACTATTATACCTAAGCTTGAAGGAATTTATTTCATTAGTCCTGATATTACTACAAGTCACTCTAAAATATCCCAAAGTATTAGACTTATTCTCCACTAGTATCGTAACAGTATCCTAATATTATACCTTATTCTACAAATACATATATCGCGGTGTGCAGATCTGATGCTCATTGTGATGGACAAGATAGTTACTAGGCTGAGCAATGAATGTGGCCGCAAGCCCTTCCTTAAAATTTCGCCGTTTCTGGGTGCTAGCCCAGTCTGTGACATCTTCGGCGACATCCCAGTAAGTGGCACGAGGAACCATCCATACTCCTCAGTCAAGGTCTACCTTGGTTGAGCTCACGGCAACCTGCCAGGATGAGTGACTGCTCTGGTTCTTCTGGTTGCTGATGATAGCCGCCATTCCTCGTTGAGGGTTGCTCAAAGTATCGACGGCATCAAGGGTAAAGGGTGATCGAGGTATTTGAGGTGTTATGGGGATCTCTCAGTCAACTCCTCAGGTTGTCTGTAGACCTCGAGTCAGCATCTACACTTTCAGTGAAAGCTGAGGCGAAAAGGACCTAAGTAGAGAAGCAGCAAAAACAAGACAAGCACTTGTTAGAAGCCTTCAGAGCGCAACTATCAATAACTTAAGGGAGGTTAAAGCTGAGGAATAGCTTGATAAATCTATAAAACTAAAGAGAAATAATAATACTAGTCTTATACCCTATATAGGAATCAGGGGTAAGTATTAATAGTAGTTAGTTAATAAGAGTTAGATAGCTAATTTAAGGGTATGTAAGTATATATATACTTTTCTTACTGCTTAATACTATTTTATTAAATATATTAAGTTAGTAAGAAACTATCAGACTTCTTCTTTATTAACATCCTAATATTATTTCAAGTTTCTCAATATATAGATTTTACTCCCACCTACCTAGTAAGGCAGGGTAAGGCTGTGTAGGAAATAAGTGCCGCGAGACATGTCTCAGTTTATTATTTCCGTCTCGAACTCAAGGGAACCGTAAGTAATGAATTCCACATGTTACATGGTGTTCATCCCAGTCAAAAAGCGGAGAGTCTGGTCAGTGCAATCAGAAAAGATCGGACAGGAGCGAAAGATGGTGGAACCAGCATTAAATTTCATTGATCCTCGACTCATCAATCAAAGACGGCGCATGTCTTTGTTCCCTTTAATAACCCAACGGGTGTTTTGCAGCCCTGCCTAACAGGATATTTATGGCAACTGGCACGCGACAAAGACGCATATGCCCGTGTTTCGAAGTGAAAAAGGGTCCTGGAAGAAAGACAAGGTGATACAGGGGTTGAGGATCCCCGTTAAGATAAGGTAGACAATTATTTACAGTAAATTAAGATTGATGTCATCCGCCCACTCGGCCCCCTTTTTGCTTGGGCATGCTCGTTGATAATGATAGCCGCTGCCGAGCCGAGCCAAGCCAAGCCAATAATGCCTGGGTAGATGAGTGGAAATTTGGCGAAATGCCTTGGACGACATCTACAAAATGTGGATGACACACTTTGGCGGGTGACAGACAGCGAGTGTCATGATGATATGAGCCTCTTGTCACTGCTGCACAAAACACGGGATCTAGCATAGCATTGTTCAGTCAGTCTGATGTTAATACCGTAGTCAATGACGATAATTGGATTGGGGGCCGTGTGTCCTCCAATACCACCTCATCTTTTATGCCATCTCGGCTGTTGATTAGCATAAACAAACGGAAGCCTTTATTTTCTCTCGCAACCCAACTATTGCGGGGACGTAAGGACTATTCAAGGTTGTTGATCAATGCACGGATGAGAGCAAGCGTTACATCTGGTTCTGACAGTTTGAGGCCTGGGAAGTATCGTTCGAGTTTATTAGAGTTGAATGACAGCTGCTTGACCGTCTGTACATGATCTACTTCATAGTATCAGGTCAAGACATGATGTCTTAGACTTCCCCTCGTGACGCTTCTGTCCACGTTGCCGCATCTTCAGACCAAGTCACTTTCATTTGATCAAGCCCATCCGTAACCGTTTCCATAGCCGTAATTCTATTTGTTGCCTCCTATAATAACACCGTACACCATCCGCATCCGTGGTATAAAGGTTCACTTCACCCAAGGAACCTATGCACACCCTCCTTCAGCACACACGCCCCCCCCCCTTTGAACTGCACCAAAATGCCGCTAATTCCAGGGGACCTGCTGCCCTAGAGGAAGCTGGAGTGGGCTCCCAATGCTCAGCACTGCGCTGTCTGGCCCGTGCGGGGCGAAAGGGAGAGAAAGTCGCTAGCTCCAAAGGTAGAACCCGTCCCTTGGAAACTTCCACTCTCATTAATTACAGTACAAGTGCACTTCCAGTCCTTGCCTTTGGAGCTGAGCGCTTCTATTCTCTCCTCCTTCCAACAATCTCAACCTTGATCGTTTTGCGCCTTTCACTGTGATACCCAGACTCTCGCCATCTCATCTTACTTAGTCTTTTACCGCCTTCTCTTAATCAACCCAATATGACCTTTACCGATGAGGAGCTTGACCGCGACTGGCAGCCCAGCGGCCGTCGCCCCCAATCGTCCGTATCCCCTATACTCGCCTCTCCGTTGAAGACGCCCATGATGCCGTCTACAAATTCCACGATATCCAGAATCAAGACCTAACAGACATGTCTCATACAGAACTATTGCTCGCTCTTTTAGCGCAGAACTGATGGACATCTTCCGCATCGAAAACTCCCTGACGGACCTGGATCAGCAAGTCCATGCTAAGTTGGTCCACCGCTTGCTTGCTCAACGTTCCATAACCGTCGAATCATGCATCTAACCGCCTTTTTCACCCATTTAAACAGGAAGCAAACTGTCGACAAGAACGCCGAAGAACTCGCAGCTCTCGAGGCCCGTCTTCGCGAGATGGAAGATCGTCTTCGCCGCTCTGGAGGCGGTCCCCAACAGCAATCTCCACTGCCTCAGACACCGACCGCCAACCAGGCTCAGCAGCAGCCCAGCTCCCTTGACGCTCCCAAAGACGACTCCAAGGCTCGATCACGACCAGGAACCGCCCGCGCTTCCCAGCAGGCTCCCTCTTCGGGCAACATGCCCCCGACCCCGGGTGCTAGTGAAGGTGAATACCACGTCGTCACCCGCGATGACTTGCAAGACGGCCCGCGCTGACGAATTTTTTTGACTTTTAACAAGATGGAGATCATGAATAAAGCAATCTGACCTTTTTTTTCTACCTGCTTCCATCTTCTCAATGAACCATTCGATTCTTTCGAGGGGGTTCATTATCACGGGTCAGTTCCTTCTAAGAGAGCAAACATCCTTAAGCTAGTGGACGTTTGTGTGCACGGAGAACCAATGGTGGGTCCAGACCTTGCCAGACCGCAACTCGTACTACACCCGTCCATCTTTTTAGGGGACTGTTTAACGACTGACTCGGTTGGTGCCCTTCGATGACTGGCCATTTCATTGTTTCGAAGAAAGCCACAAATTACAGCAGAGGCGCGTTGCCAAGGTCAAACGCCCTCGGCTTTTTTACAATGTATATTGGTTGCTGGAGGAGTTTTCTTAAGAGCTGGGGGGAACATCAAGGCGTACCCCCTGCCCTAGCCCCCCCTTTTTTACGTCGTTCGTTACCAAGATTCCCGGCGTTCATAGAGGCAGCATTTGCAAAATCTTTT
The DNA here is from genome assembly GCA_012977755.1 of Fusarium nurragi. Classification (NCBI taxonomy): domain Eukaryota; kingdom Fungi; phylum Ascomycota; class Sordariomycetes; order Hypocreales; family Nectriaceae; genus Fusarium; species Fusarium nurragi. The sequence continues at coordinate 34,368 of JAALXI010000180.1, read as the reverse complement.
TTATTACTATATTCATCCTCTCGCTCCTACAGTTGCGTAGGCTGCTGCATATTGCTCTTGATAGGATGATGTCCACGTTATTTTGGGACACGGTTACTGCATTGTGGAAAGTACGAATGAGTGGAATGGATGGGATGGGATGGGACGGATTTGGACGGACGGTATGACAATTGGTCGCAAGTGCATGGATGAGACCTCGCTTGACTTGATTCACGGCCGGAAAAACGAGGTTTGTATGTATCTTTTCCCATTGGATGGAAATAGACAGGTATTTGTTGTTACCTTGTTACTTGAACAATGCCTTACTGCCGAGCCCTGATTTTGTTCCGAATTCATTACACATGACTTACACTAGCTCTTTGATCTTGCAATGTACCATTATAATCGACCTGCCCCAACTGCCCCAGAATCACATCTCATGTGGTCTAACCTCCAAAAAATGAATTCCTCGCTATTCATCCATCGATATCACCGAGCTCCTTGTTGGCAAACCCAACTTTCTTCTTTTCAATATCGAACGCGACATAGAGCGCTTTGAGCGCCACGTCCCCAATGATGGTCACGCCAAGGCTCTCTGCACTTTGCAGACCGCCCCAGCAGTAATCCGGATCATTGTCGGTAGGGCTGTAGCTGAGGTACGGTCCGGGGATTTTCAAGACGTGCTCTGTACCTGGCACCTTGAGCATCAGATCTGGCAGCTGGTCGGCGAACTTGCAAGGGAATGTGAATGCGTCACCAAGGCGAGGGTCGATTTTCATCTCTGGAACATCATACCAGTACATGCCCGCAAGAGCTCCAGGTAGGTATAGCAGAGTAGTGCCCGTGTCGATGGTAGCCTCGAAAGTATGAGCCATCCAGACTCGATGTTGGCCGGTCCAAGCTGTCATATCGAATGTAACATCCCAGTGAGGACTGTCCTCCCGCGTGGCCATCCATGAAATGTTGTCCTTGGTTCGGGTCTCATCAATTTGACCGAAATCAAAGCGACCTGTAGCGTTTCGACGCAGATCCACAGTGAAGACTGGCTCATCTAGTAGCGGGCGAAGTTTGTCAAGCAGAGACGGAGTAGGCGGTTCAATATTACTAGGAAGAGATTTGGCAAGGCCCATGATGCCTGTAAGCTCAGTCTCACGCTCAAAGCGTGGGGCGACGATTTGAGCGGATTGGATGGCTGTGTTCTTGAGTTCAAGGTCTCCAAGACGAAGGGTATCAAGATAGACGACACCATTGGCGTGAGTGCCGTCAACTGATACGTACAGATCAGTATAACACATTGCGAGGGTACAAATGATGGACTATATCTCACCGTACTCAACGTTCCATTCTGCATCATGGAGGCGGCGAGACGTTTTGGAGGAGTTGGGCTTGTACCGAGGAGCCCAAGGGCCTTCGAGGTTGGTTCGATAGACTGTGTCAGTAGATTGCACCCACCTAGATGGTTAGTATTAACACATATCTATTGGAGCATGTTTCTCACAAGTCTGCAGATCCGGTGTCCATCGCGATCTTGAGGATTTGAGGTGGAGTACCGACTTGAACGTCGGCAATGTAGATCGAATCGTTTCCAAGGGGGCTCACGTTCACGTGGCCCTCTATTGTAAAGAACATCAGTACTCATTGGATCTAATGCATGACAAGTCCACACCTTCATCCAACAGCGAAAAAGCAGACAGAGTCTCTGCAGAGACAGGCGCTCCCCATTTCAACCGAGCAGCCACCCATTCTCGAACGAAGTCAGGCTTGGAATTACTGTTCTTGGTCGCCTCAAGGGTAAACCCCTTTCTATCGTTGAGTTGAGGTGTGACAGTAGCAGTGGCCAAGCTTGCTACGACAAGCACAGTAAGCAAAATGAACCTCTTCATGATGCGAAACTAGATGTAGTGGTCCAAGTTTTGGAAAAGAGAGAGACAGGGAATGTTGAAAGAGGAAAGGAGAAGAACAATGTTGGCGAGCAATGAGAGAAGTAGGTTGGATATTGGCATAGGAAGGTGCTGGCTACCTATCGGGGTAGAGGAAACAGAGGAAGGGAAGGAAGGAGGATTGGGAAACTGGCAGACACTGCCAGTGAATCATCTAAATACCAGATCCCGAGGTAGGTGCGATGGTAACAGTTACTGGCACCTGCCGGGCAGTTTCTCGGGCAAGTCAGTGCAAACAGACTCCCTTTGCCGGACGTTGCTTCCAAGCAAGTACCTTCCTTACCTTCGTACCTTGCAGCACCTAGTTGGTGTCTTACCTTATATTCGGACACGCATATTTGTGACACCTAAAACCGCTTCCCGTAAACGAGCCCTCCACCTCGCGCTGATCGTCACACAGCCTCTTGTAACCGGATCCTTTCTCGCCTACGGAGGCAAACGCGGGAGCCTGCAACTACGACGTAACATGACATGGTATCCGCGTCTCTGGTAGCAACGAAGCGACGCGAGGCAACACGAGCACATGTTGGTTTTCTGAGCACTTGGAGATACAAGATCTTTTTGGGATGGGTTGCGTACTCGAGATAACGGTCATGGGATAGACTCAGGAGACCGCGCGGAAAAGCAGCGACACCAGGCACGAACGTTGCAACAACGGGGAGGGATAGGATATAATGCTTCGTTACGCGCGGGCCGTTGGGGAAGAAAGTTTTCAAACAATGCGGCCTGCGGAACAAGCCTGGCCGGCAGATCCCTTGGGGAACTCAACTTCGTACATCTCACGTTTAGTACCCGTCAATTGTTGGCGAGAAATTCACATGTCCCTATTTGTGATATTCTATTCTCACATAGTACAGTCAGATGCTCTATCGTCCATCAGCTGAGCTAGTATCAATCAATCAACATGCGTATCAGCAAACTGCTCTACCCTTTCTTTTTGTCATCACAAGAAAGCCAAGATCAAAAGTCAATACGCCATCGTCTATAGTTCGTCATGAGCCTGCTTCTTCTCTCCCTCAGCCTTCTTCTCATTCTCTGCCTTCATTCTGTTGATCAGCTTCTCGAGCTGCTCCTTGTCGATCTCGCCGTCCTTCATGAAGTCCTCGGTGTTGAGCTGCACCGTCTCCTGTGATGGCTCTCCGCTTGTTGTCTTGCTCTTCTTGCCCTTGCCCTTCTTGGCCTCCTTAGCAGCCTTCTTAGCCTGTCGGTTCTTCTCCTCAACCTTTCTGGCACCCTTAAGTGCAACCTCAATGCTGATTTTCTCGAGTTTGTCACGCTTGGCCTTGAGGTCCTTAATAAGGAGCACAGGGTTCGCAGTGGCAGCCAGCTTAGCCTGCTTAGGCTCTAGCTCATCCAACCAGTCCTGAGTTGACTTGTGGAGGTCAATAACCTCCTTGAGATCCTCCATTGTGTACAGAGGAGGGATAGGTCCCTTCTCCTTGATGACATCCTCAATCTTTCGGGCTGTGGCGGCTGCAGAGTCTTCATCTTCAAGTCCATCAAAGTCGCCAGTAGCCTGCTCTCCCGCTGCATCTGTGCTGGAAGACTCAATTGATGAAGATGCAGAGGCCGACTCAGAGGCCGACTTGTGCCAGCTCTCGTGTTCTGCGATCTGCTCCTTAATCTTGTTGACGAATTCGGAAGTCTTTTCCAAAGTCTCCTTCAATGAAATAGTAAGCTCGGGGCGCTTCTCGGACTCTTCGACCCTCTTTTGGATAGGCGCGACGAGGTCCTTCAGAACCTTAAGCTTGGACTTGAGAAGATCCTTGGTAGCCTCTGCACCATCGGCGTAGAGCCAGTCACTCGTCTTGCTAGAAAGATCGGCCAACTTGGTCCTCTCCTTCTCAGTAGAAGCGGCAATGAAGGCATCACTCTCAAGGAGATCCCTAATCTTGTATGTGAAAGCCTCAAGCTGGTTGAGAGCCTCCTCCCGCTGTAGTCGTGTCTTGTCAGAAGCAGCAAAGGCCTTGAGGCGATCCTTAGACTTAGAAACCTCTGCCTGGGTAAGGCCAGGGATACCAAGGTTCTCCACGGTGATCTCAACAGGAATGCCCACAGTCTCCCGCTTCTTGACATCAGGCTTGATCTCCTCGGTGCTTCCAGAAGCAGCAGAATCAGCTCCAGAAGCAGTAGAAGATTCAGAAGAAGCGGTGGATGAAGATGCCTTGTCATCCTTCAGTTCTTCCTCAGACCCCTCAGCTCCCTCCTTCAGGGGCTTCTGGTCCTTCTTTCCAAAGCCAAATAGGTTCTTGACTCCGTCCACAAGACCCTCCTTGACTTCGGCCTCGCACTCAATAGCGGCCTTGGCAATCTCGACCTCTCCATTCTCGCCGCTGAGCTTGACACCGAGCTTGAACTGAATCTCGGACTCGACACATGATGGGTATTTCTGCTTGATCGCGGCAATGGTGGCAGTCAAGTTCTTGGTAGTGATGGTCTTGACATCCTTCTCGTCGGAACCAATCTGCTGGTAGAAGGTAGCAGTGAAATCCTGGCCATCAGTGAATGTGAGCTCCTTAGGGGCAGCTCCTTGAGGAGAGACAGGAGACCAAAGTCGCTGATGATGGGTCTTGCCGTCCTTAGACTCCCACTTCACGCCAGATGAGTAAAAACCGCCCTCGGAGATTCGAATCTCCTTGACACGGAAGCTGGGGCTGAGCTCGGCAGCGCGGAAGCCGGCACCGAAAACGGCGGCCTCGTCAGAGTTGACGTTGGATCGGATCTTCTCGTGAGAACCAGAGAGCTTCTCCAGGACCTTCTGGACGAAAGGGGTGCGTGAGACACCACCGTGAAGAATGATAGAGTCGATGTCAACGATGTCGAGGTTAGAGGCCTTCAGGGCGTCGTTGATCACAACAGTAATTCTCTCGGCGTGCTCAGCAGCCATCTCCTCAAACTCAGCGCGAGTGATCTTGTATCTGAAGTCGATGTCCTCGTACAAGCCCTCAAAGCTGGACCCAGTGTTCTGGTTGGCGCTCAAGACATGACGAACCTTTGACACTTGGTTGGTAAGCTTTGCAATGGCGCGGCCATGGGCCTTGACACTTTCAGCAGCGACGGAAGCCCTCTGGGCAGCCTTGGACTCGACGAATTGCTTTACCATATCATCCAGGATGAGATTGTTCAAGGAATCACCGCCAAGAGTGCGGTCCCAGCCAGCACCAAGAACTTGAACCTCCTGAACAGTCTTGTTGAACTTGCCGATATCTTTAATTGATCGGCCCTGGAACTTCAAGACGGTGGCCTTGGTGGAGCCAGCGCCCATATCAAAAATGATGTTGTGCTCAGGCTTGGATCCGTTACTGGCGTTGGGGAACTCCCGAGTAGTAGCGTAGTTTAGACCGACGGCAAGACCATCGCTGAGAAGCCCCAGAACCTTCAGACCAGCAAGCTCGGCCGCAGTCTGGATAGCCCGCTTCTCATCGATGTTGTAAAAAGGAGGAACAGTCAGGACAATGGAGCGGACAATGGTTCCATCGCCTGCGGTCACCTCGGCATTCTTCTGGATGCTCTGTAGCTGCATGGCGAGTAGCTCCTCTACCATCCAGGCCTCTTCCTCGGCTGTAAAAGCGTTGCTCTTGAATGCGGCCGTGCCTCGAGTGGGGTGGGACTGCAACTGCAGCGCGGGGTGTCGGGCAGCGTACTCCTGCACCACAGAATCCTGAGTAGTCAGGCCGAGGATGGTCTTGAGGTTCGGGTAGACGTCGCTGGGAAACCGAGAGGCGAGAGCCATGGCGTCGGCGCCGTAGGCCCTCTCGGGGTATTCGCCCTTCTGAGGCCCATTCCTGGAAGGCTTGAAGACAACGGCGGAGGTCTCTTTTCGTCGCGAGTCCTTGGTCAGGACAATCTCGAGGGGAATACCGGGCTTGACGAGAGTGGCCTTGATGTACTCGGTACCAAGATCGACACCCAATACGGCGGAAACTGCGAAGGCATTCGTGGCAAAGAGGAAAATGGTCGCCAAAAGCGTTATGAGCGGCGAGACTCGAGATGCCATGATAGCGGTGTTGGTGGGGGGTGCGCTCGCTCGCGCACGGGTGTTTTTGTCAATGAGGAACGTTGCCTCTTGAGAAAGAGAGCAAAAAGACGATAACGTCTATGGGCAGAGAAGCAAAAAGCCCAGAGAGTTGCTTCTTTTTGTATATATAAGTTAAGGAAGAGAAGAGAGAGGTTGATGTAGCCAGAATGTGGATCTCTCCAATGGGCACCAAGAAGCCACGATGGCTGTTAAAAGTAGTGCGAGGTTCCAGCCACTTAAGGGAAGAGGACAGCTAACAACAGGTACAATAGCGGCGGTGACGTGCGTTTTAATGCAAGGCTGAGAGAAAGATAAGGAAGAGAATGGAAATAATTGGTGCGATAAGTCCCCACGACGTCGCCTCAGCATTGGGAATCCAGCCTTCGCTTGACACATCGAAGCCCAGGGATTCCCCAACTACCGACTCAAGATTGACAAGTGGCCTATTTGGTTTCAAAAGTTCATGATGTTTAGTTATTAGTGATTGTGCTACTCCGTACTACTTACGAGATGTGAAGGCCGACTTTGGCCAACTTCATGATTATCGACTGATTCAAGTTAACAACTGCAGGTCAATGTCTCACATGTATCATAATCAGATCCAAACAAAAAAAAAAAAAAAGGAACATTCCACTATACCATTTGTCAGATGGCCAGACACTCCTTAGCTTACCATCATGAGACTCACACCATGAGCATCAACGCACGTGGCCTTTGCTTGTCACGTTCAGTTAACAGACTGGCCAAAAACTCTCGGCCAACCAGAGAACACTTTAAGCTCCCCACATTCTCCAAGACCCCTGTCAACCCTATGACGGCACACTTTCAAAGCACCAAAGTTCATACTCAGCCTTATCGCGAGGTAGTTTTGCATCTCTGGGCATAGATCAAGACAGAAAAGATAGTATACCTCGATGCCTACTACGAAAAATGCAGAAATACCGAGTCTTGGACCACAACTGCTGCTCAATGGCACGTTTCCCTCTTTCATCGCGCACCGTGACATGTGATTGAGACATATCACCATCAGACAGGTACTCATTGGCGGGTATCCATTCACATTGTTTACCTACTGCCCCAGGTATCGTTCCCGAAAGGCCTACATTGTTACAAAGGTATTAAGAACTCCAACCGACACCGTGGCCAGATGTACATCCGAGTCCCAAAATCATCAAAACCCCAAAATGCAAAGTCCTCCAGTCCACTGTCCCCTGGCTATTCGCCGTAGAAATATTGACTTGTAAACGCCGTCATCTCATGGTGTACATTTGCTCCTGGGGGATTCAAGGAGATTTGTAGGTTGCGTCAACCCAATGCCATGTTTCGAAGTGCTCAAGACTCCTCGTTGCGTCGTCCACCTCGAGGGGCACCACCGCCACCTCGGTGACCACGGCCTCGACCACGGCCATCGCCGCGGAAGCCACCTCGACCACGGTGCTCGCCTCGTCCACGACCTCGGTGGTTACCGCCCTCGTTGCGGGGTCGGTTTCGCTGAACGGACTGGAATCCATCGTTGGGGTCAGCAGGGGCAGTGGTCTGATTTGATCAGTTAGCATATCGAACGTCTGATACGAGAACACAATCGACCTACCTCTGGGTGATCGTCAGCCCAGGAATGAGTGTTGGTAACGCGAGTAGGAGCGGGAGCGGCAGCGTCAGCCTCAACAGCCTCAGCAGGCTTCACATCAACCCACTCCTGAGACGCGGACATCTCATTGTTAGTGGTGTCCCAGTGGCTTTCAGCGACGGCGTTAGCGGCATCATCAGCTACACTGGCGTTGGCCAAGCCGTTGGAAGAGGGCTCGGGAACTGTAAGAGCGGCAGTATCGCCAGCCTCAATTTCAGTAGCGGCAGCATGCGCAATAGTCGGGTCGGTAACAGCGTTCTTGTTATGCTCGGTGCCATCCTCGGCGGGCTGAGCCTCGTCGTAGGGAGTCTTGTACTCTTGGGCGAGGGATCTAACCTTGGCGACTGCACTTTGTTAGAACAGGTCATCGAGCTAAGGCCGGGTTACTCACAGGAGGTTTGCAGCTGCTCACCAGGCACGCTGAAGATCTGATTCTCGGAGCCATTGACAAGCTTCAGCATAGACTGGACAGCGCTCTCGTCGCCAGAGTAGATAGCAAGAAGCACACCCTCAATAGCCTGGCTCTCGTCGGACTCGGGGTCCTGAGCTTCCTCACGTCGGTAGGCAGCGAGTCGCAAGAACTGGGACAGGACCAGCAGATTATCATGGAGAGCTTTGGTAGACTCAGCCTTAGCCTCAGCAACCGCATCGGCCTTGGCCTTCTCCAGGTTCTTCTCCCATTCTGCCTTGTCACTGGCAGAACGTGTTCGGTACTGCTCGTCAACCTTCTGGTACTGAGTAAGCTGTTCCTCGTACTGCGCTAGCTGGGCCTGCAGAGCGGGCTTCTTGAGAATCTGGGCTTTCTGATCGGCGTTGATGATCTTGGCCTCAATGAGTTCATCGAGGGACTTGCCAGGGTTTTGGCTCAGGAGGGAATCGGTCTTAGAGGCGTTGGTCTGGTAGGAAAGTTAGTATGACGACAGCTTGGCATAACTGTGCAGGAGGCAAGGTACGTACGATCTTCTTGTTGACATTTCGGATGTTCCTTTCGTGACTGTTAGCATACGCATGTCTCTATTTTTGTTTTGCACCGCCAAAGCTTACTTCTGAATCTCCTTGATGTATGGGTTCTCGTCATCGCCATTCTTATCGACACTGGCAGAAGCAACGCTAGGAGCGGGAGATTCGGTTCGCTCGAGGGCCTTGGTGGCCTTCTTCTTGGCCGACTTTGAAGTGGGCTGGGCAGCTTGGGCAGCCATCGCGACAGTGTAGAGGAGTCTTGGGTGGCAGGGAGTTTGCGCGAGGCGTGGAGGCACTGTCGGCGGTGTTATGCGACAGGCTTGGAAAGGTGCAAGTCGTTGAACGTTGAAGTAATGGCGGAAAGTTAAATGCTAGAAAGGTGTTGAGAATGCGGGTGGAGTTGGGTTGGGTTGATTTGGGAGAAAGTAAGTTAAGGAGACAGGTGAGGAAGTTCAAGAAGGAGAAAAGAAAGCTTTGTGGTGGTACACAGAAACGAAGCTGGCCTCCAGCTGGCAGTGCCAGTGCCACTAGGCTCAACTGCCCAGGCAACCCCCTGCATTAACACTGTCAATATTTCTAGAACCAACAAGAATCAATACGGGGCTGTCAATGGCTTTACAACAGCTATGGCCACTGGTAGTTTTTCAATTTATTCGAAGCGTGTGTAATGCGATCCATTCAAGTTCCTCGTTAAGCGAGCATTTCTATTCTAGGTATTGACTGACGGTTGCCGGAAAATGAGGGGGGTTCTCTCGTTGGCCTCGAACTTGGTCATGATCTATGCCCCACTCAATTGCCGTCGCATTCAGCTGGGCTGAAGTGAGATGGTGGTCTCGTGCGCAGGCGCTGCGCTCTTTCCTTTTCGCGATGCCTTCTGTTACATCGCGTATTCCATTGGAGATTATGATACAGGCGTCCTTACTTGCAGCTTATGATATTGCTCCGTGTATATGATGCTGCTGTATCGACTTGCCCATCGCGTCTATGTCAGCGCAGCTCCCAATGGCGGCGCGGTCCTTAGTTATCACGATACTATAGTCGTCTCGATAGGCATCCGTCGTTGATCGTGATCGCTCAGCTCAACCCTTGAACTTGGTCAAGGTGTCCTGAATGGCATTGATTAGCAGGTACACAGAGGCAATGCCTTGCAAAACATACCCTCGTCACCTTCTTTACACTGCGCGCAGAGAGTCCACGTTCACCGGACTGCTTGGATTGGATCGCTGCTTCTTTAACGAGACTGTTGATCTAGTTAGTTCGTGAGGTTCTTTCCAAACTTGTGTGTTGAGTCGTACGTTTCCATGAATAGAACGTAGTCGAGGAAGATCTAAGACAAGTAAACATTAGCATCAATCACGCACATGGAACTGCCCAGACGTACAGTAACATCGGCATTTTTCTTGATATTGTGATTTGAATGAGCCTTGATGATCTTTTTGACTGTCGCCTTGGGGTAAGGCTTCTTTCCGAGCGCCATGGTTGGTGAGGTATTGCTCGCTGTTTTGTTTCTTTGCAATGTTGTTAACAATGCGCGTTCCACAGTTGTGACCGTCACGGACCTCACCAAGACTTGAGCTGGTTGAGGACAGCCAATCGGCAGCGCCCGGGATGGTGTACGTACCTGGAAGTTTCACACCCTTGAAGCAGCCCCTGCCGTGCTTGCCTCAATTTAGCTCTATCAATGAGGGGCACACAGTGTCAGCTTATTGAACAAGTTTCCACACTGTAACCCACCTTTGGAATCGGTGATGAGTTGTGCGCAAAGGCTCACAAGCTTGAGATCTGTACAACAGCAACAGCAACTTCAAAAGCCCACCATGGCTTCATTAGTACAGCGCCGTATGGTAAGTTAGGCCCAATACAGCTTGTATAGCAACAATATCTGACTCTGCTCTAGCTTTCAAAGGCGGACGAGGAGGCGGCGGACGAGGTCGAGGTACGACGTGAGGACCAGGACAAGATCAACCGGTTTAGTCGTCTACACCAACGGGAACTTCTTTTGGAGGAGGAGCTTAGTGTCAAGACCGTACGTTAATGACGTTTGCCTGTTCATGTACTTCCTCATGCTTTCCGGACAAAGACTAATCCAACATGTTCTATAGAAGGAGAAGGAAGAGCTTGACGACTTGTCCACAGAACTCGAACTCGCCGACGAGGACGAAAAAGTCCAGTACGAACTTGACCACATCTCCCGAACGACAGACTCAAAAATTGACTAACTCAAACGCAGGTACAAGATTGGCGACGCCTTTTTCCACGTCTCAGTAGAGCAGGCCCAGGAGATGCTTGAGGAAGCAACAGAGAAACTCGAGGAAGAGTCAACGTATTTGGAGGAGAAGCTATCGTCTATCCGCGAGGAAATGACCAAGCTCAAGGTCGAGCTATATGCCAGATTCGGAAAGCAGATCAACCTAGAGACTTGACCAAAAATCGAAGCCTGATACCCCAAAGAACGAAACAGCGACGCCAAGTCAGCCGGGAGATTTCTTATCCAGTCCCTGTTGAATGCAGCAATTACTCTGCACATCACAACGCTTGTGGGAAACTTTATTCGTAATCAACACTTTTAGGGAAGCTTGCAGCCGGCATCGAAAGCCGATATGGGCTATTGTCAGCAAGTTGCATGTCGGCAGAAGTGCTCACCAACGGGTGGTGCTGTAGCCGGTCACTATTCCCGGTTCACCAGTCACCAGTCACCAAGAAGCCACCCAGATAAACCCCAACTTTTTTGGTCAAGCATAACTGCTTATTGCGATTATTCCCTCTCGACTTGGTTCGAGCTGACAAAGACCCAACCCCAAAAGCTATCGACGATTGAGCTGTAGTGACTTTGGAACCTCTTCCCAGTAGAAGATAAACCACAACATGTTCCATGACAACTTGAGGTGTCCCCTCAGTTGTGGGAGACTATTCCCGCAGCTAGCAAATCACCCCAACGCCCAACTCCCACACTCGCCTCCATCATCGGCGCGAGGATCCCACCTTTACGCAGAAATACCCCATATTTGAGGCCCGGCTTCGGGTTTAAGGTCACAGCCAATGACCAAACCCCCCATTTGGTCATTTTGAGAAGCCCAGCTGTCATGGGAGTAGTAGACAATGCAGGTTAAAGAATCCCACTTTTTGTGCCTGATCATAATGTTCATCCTTTTCTTTTCAACATCTCCGGGCCCGGTTGACATTGCTATTCTCACCTTCCAATTGAATCATGCCTTGTGTGAATAGCTTCGGTAATTCCCAAAGTCGAGAGACCATGCCTGCAAGCGAATCCAGCGAAACTATGCGGGGAGAATCCCCATACCGTAAGTTATTGCCACTCTTTACTACCACTCTCAATGAAATGATGCTTCATTCTGCTTTAAAGTCAAGCTCACGCAGTATTAGGAGGACGAAGAAGAAGCAGCTCATTCTTAGATCAAATACATCATGTTGACGAAATAGATGCTCAATCTCGATATGAGGAGGAGACAGCCGACCGAGGTCTTGGTGCTCTTCACAACATCCGCTCACGGACACGAAGCCACACCGATGAAGTCCTTGTCCGTTGGGAGATTAACGATCCTGAGAACCCAGTCAATTGGCCGAATGTATGATCACTCTAGATCCCCTCCTCCACTTCATATTACAACAGCTTTACTGACATACGTTATAGACGAAAAAAAAATTGGTTGTCTTATGTACTTCGATTCTCGTCATTAACTCTACCATGGGATCTGCGCTTCCCAGTATGGCAATCCCTGATATTGTCGAAGACTTTGGCATCACATCAGAAGAACAAAGCGTTCTACCCATATCCGTCTACCTGATCGGCTACGTCTTGGGGCCTGTTGTCTGGGGTCCTCTCAGTGAGCACTATGGGCGTAGAGATTTGAGTCTTATCACTTTTTGTCTCTTTACAATCTTCACTATGGCTTGTGCTCTTGCTCCGACTTGGCCCGCCCTGTTGGTTTTCCGCTTCTTCTGTGGAGCTTTTGCGAGTTCTCCTATTGCTATCGTGGCTGGTATTCTGGCAGATGTATATGACGATCCCCGGACGAGAGGTAGGGCGTTTGCCATCTTCATGGTGGTGAGTATACGTCACTTCTTCCTTGAACTCCTCTGCACATGACCATAGCTGACTTTACTACAGTGTACTACTGGTGGTCCCATCTTATCTCCAATCATCTCTGGCTTCGCTGGTCCCAACATCGGTTGGCGCTGGGTCTTCTGGATCGGTCTTATTGTTGCGGGTACCACCCTTGCCTTCATTGTTTTTCTCCCTGAGACATACGGCCCAATCCTCCTTTCTCGCCGCGCTCGAAAACTCCGCAAGCAAGACCCCTCATCTCGTGCTATTGCCCCTCGAGATCTCGAGACGACAGATCTTAGACAACTTCTCACTGTGGTCTTGACTCGCCCGCTCCGCATGCTCATCTCCGAGCCCATAGTGACAACCTCCTGCGCTTATCTCGCTCTTGTCTACTCCATCTTTTACATGTCCTTCCAAGCATTCCCAATCATATTCCAGGATGTCTATGGTCTCTCGCCAGGCGTTACCGGTCTCGCATATCTTCCCATTTTTGGTGGTGCAGCATTGACTCTTCCCATCTTCTGGACGTGGGATAATGTTCTTGCCCGTGCTATGGAGCGTGATGCATCCTGGGTCCGCCGCGAAGAGTACCGTCGTCTTCCCCTTGCTTGTCTCGGAGGCCCGCTTTTTGTTGTCTCTCTGTTTTGGCTTGGTTGGTCTGCCCGAGACGACATAACTTTCGCAGCACCCATGCTTGCCGGCGTTCTATTTGGAATGGGCTTCATGTTGATTTTCATGGCCATATTAAACTACCTTACCGACGCGTATGAGATCTTTGCCGCCTCCGCAAACGCTGCCTCTTCCACAACACGTTCCCTCTTTGCCGTTGTGCTACCACTTGCTACAAAGCCCATGTTCCGCCAACTCAAAATTAATGGTGCATGCTCTCTTCTTGGTGGTCTCAGTGCACTCATGTGTTTTATCCCCTTTGTCTTCATATGGAAGGGCCCCAGTATTCGAGCTCGCTCGAAATTTTGCATTGCGCTACGTGAACGAAAGGAGGAGATGCAGCGGAAAGAACGAGAGGCGAGGGCTAGAAAAGAGCGCTGTGAGCTAAGGGATATTGAAAAGGAGAAAGATAAAGAAACCGTATAACACCACTTCAGACGTTTCGTGTATATAATACACGGTTCAAAGGACTGCAAACTTCTTTGCGGCGTCCAAGTTCTTAAACTGACTGATATATTGGCTATTGATTTCTCGGCGGATGTCATGTTGGTCGAATACAGGAATTTGCTACTATTCATGGGTGAATATAGACTTGGGCATACCTGAGACCTCTGGAAGGCGTTTTGATATGATACAGAAGTTCAGTGACGAATCACAAGAACACGATCAACAGAATAATAACGCCATCATATTATACGATTAAATATAGCATACGAAAAGCTTGATTAATTACAAAAGACTAAAGCACAGAACGAATAACATTTCATCGGCCTATCTCTGCTTGCACCTACATTGCGCTCGTCATGTCCAGTACTCCCGAGTAAGTTGTTCGCAGGACTTGTCTCCCAGACCAGTGTAGCCATAGCCATTGATGATGAAAACTTCGCCCTTCTCAAGTTGCATTCGGTCAACTCAAGATTTTTCTTACATTGAAAGATGGGTGTCGGAGGCAGCTCTTTTGTTGTATATCGAGTCATCGGGAGTGAAAGAGGTTCCGCCGTTCTCAAGTAGCGCCAATTGTGTTTCCTGCTCTTCCACTTAAGTAAGGTCTGCTTCTACGTTATCCTTCTCTCCATCATCTGCAGCATCGTCCGAAAAATGACTTTTCGGCGTAACGAAGATATCCGTAGCGGTGATGCTCTCCCGGATGAGACTTGGTGTAGGTGGTCCTATGGGGCGCTCGGTTGGCTGAAGAGCCTCATCATGTTTCACATGTCTTTGCCCCATTGCTTCATGCATGAGTGCAACTACTCTGTCACCCAAGCTCCTGGAAGACTGGGGCTTTGACAGCTCTCTTTTTGGAGTCTGCATATGGGTCTCCCCCTTCATGTTGCGGATCTCTCTGCCCAATGCCTGAAGTTCAGTATATCCTGATTCTGAGGGGCGGATGCCCATTTCGGGGTATTCCATACGAGCTGAGCTGGAAGTAGTATGTCCGGTGATGGAAGCTTGACTCGTACGGTGCCGCAAACCTTTCGATGGGATCATTCGGCTCACTTTTGACTTGACCAACTCACCAAACTTTGTGGTAAATGATCGGGGTAGGGTACGCGCACGACGTTCCTCCTCGCTGGGAATCATGTCTGTCGCCCACCGGATCTGACCCTCCGAGGTGACATGCTTCACCGCAAAGTCTCGAGGATTCACTCTGTCCCTAGATGTTATATTCTTGTTCCTTTCCTCCCTGTTATGGGAAGAAAATCTTGACCAGGACTTGGGAGGCCCAGTTAACCGAATTGATAAGTCACTCCCGAATGAGTCGGCTGTTTGAGTCGTCCTGGGTCGCATTTGGTTAACCCAACGCTCGATGAGCCATTTTGAATTACTTGGGGAGGACATTTCGTCTGTTGTGGGAGTGAGCTGAGAGACTTCCCGTCTCAGGTCAGAGCCACTGTTGGTGCCATTCCGGGCTGCACCAGTTTCGTTTAGCGATCTGGTAGAGGACGGGCTTCTCTGATCCGGATTGGGCGTGCTTAATCGAAAGCTACTACTGCGCCTTCCTTCAGCTTCGAGCCTTATGGCACGTTGCCATAGGTTTGTTGCGCTCTCCTCACGCTCCAGACTTGGTTTTCGATACTCCTCTGACGGTAGTCGACTGATATGCGGGCGAATGCTCAAATTTGCACGACCATTTGACCTATCACTTACCTCCTTTCCATGACGTTTCGTATTCTCCAAACCAACAGATAGAGGGTTTTGCGCCGGAAATAGTCTTGGTATGCCTTCGTTCAGTCGGCAGTCAGTGCCCTCTGATTTGGTTCTACAGTGGCTCGGAACAGTGAGGTGGATCCTGCTTCTGAAAGATCTATGAACAACTGGCTGAGTGGTAGAACGGGGAAATTCCTCTAAGAAACGTGTAATGACTTTTTTCTCGGGCTTCTTCCAAGTCAATGCTTCGCTGAAGCGCCTATTGATCGTTTCAAGTTCGGCCTCGCGCTGAACAAAGCTGGCAGATTCGGATTGGGCCAAGGAGGCAGGATCATGTGCTACTTCTGCCAGGGATCGGATGGTGTGAATGTTTCCGTAAGATTGAGATCTTGATTGAAATATACCGGTGAAATGTTTGAAGCTTTGCTCGCCAGCGTTTTCCTGGTCTTGGGAAGAAGCTTGGCTTCGCCCTAAGTGTTGTATTAGATACGCCGTCGCAAAAGTTTGGAAACACTTACACCTAAATGGAGACAATTCCATACTCTCCAGGTCTTTTGGGTCCAGTCTGTAAATGTTCTGTTGATATCGTCCTGGACTTGGCTGAGACTTCGACGGGTCGCTTGAAGAAGTGTTGTCCGTAAACGAGTTCAGAAGTGCTGTAACAGCAGGGCCCCATGCTAGCTCTTCTGGGGAGATAGGTATGACATTTTGATCATTTTGAGCATTGGATTTGGAACTAGGCGGAAGTATCAATTTATCGGATGTACCGAGGGTAGTTGGCTTATCTCCTTTTTCTGACACCTGGTGGGACTCGGATGTCAGCGCCCTGTTCTCTCTATTCGACACAGAAAGCTTCTGTTCAGTTGGGTCAGTCTCGCTTGGAGCTTCAATTTTCTCTTCTTCGTCAAAGCAAAATGTTGAATTGTCCCGCGAACGGAGGCCCTGGGCTATAAGCCACACACCGAGGACGGATTGGCCATCCCCAGAAGAAGCACGGCAACTGTTGAAGCTACTATCTGGTCCCAGTATTCGATCAAGGCGCCCAGCACTGTTGGACAGTTGAAAGGACCTCTGGGAATGGGAAAAGTCGACATCTTCGTGCCGTGAGAGACTTGTGGCAGAGGAACTTGAGACAATGACATCTTTTCTCGAGATATTCTCTTCATCAGGCACGTCTGCCCTCTCCAAGGAGTCCCTTTGGAACTTGGCTGTGGCTATTTTGGGGGCTTCACGATCTCGGGGAGCGGCATGGCTATCTCGATCCCTACCGAGTCGCGCCGATTGTGTACCGCGGGATGAAGAGTTGTTGACGCCAAATTCGATGGCATCTCGTGGGCCAGAATTGGGTAGAGCAAGCTCGATAACTGAAGATATGCATCGAATGGCGCCCGTTGGTTTATTTTCGATGCGACTATCCGGCTCACCTGACTCAAGCTCGTCCTGAATTCTTTGACGCATAATGCGCTTCAGTTCGGCTCGCCGTGCAATCTCCTCTTCACTGTTACCAACGGAAAGAAGTGATGGCTGGTCATTGTTATTGTTCAGAGAAATACTTCGAATGAGCTTGTTGCGCACGACGTTAAAAGCAGTGCTAGGCTTCTTTGTCACTTGTGGTTGATCCGGATCTGAATCATAATTGGCATCCTCCACAGGCTGATGTATGACGGAACCACTTTCAGGGAAGCTGTCGTGTACTGGAACGGCCCAGGCTATATCAGACAAGCCTATGACGGAGCGCTGACTCTTCTCTTCGGGTTCTTGTGGCTCTGCCTCAGGGGGGAGAATCAGAAGAGGAATCGGCTGGAGGGCTGCTTTTTGTATAGTAGATGTCGAGTTGTCATCACGACGCCATGGAAACTTGCAGCAGCAAAGCAGATTCATGGGGTTGAAGGAAGACATCGCTAAAGGAGTTGGAGGATAGGAGGTAATCTTCCAAGAAATGACCAAAAGGCAGAGAATAAGCACCGAAAGAGTGTGGTCAGTATGGCCCGTCCAAAACGGAGAGAGTTAGTGTAGAGCCAGTATGGTATCACTTGGTCCGGTACGGATCAATAGAGCCCTGGGAGGCGACTGAAGCCATCGCGACTTCTACTTCTGTTCCTGCCTATTGCAGGCGCGTCTCACACAAGGAGAAGGTGAATTCGTTCAGAAGGTGCTGTGCGCAAAACACAAGATTCTTGATCAATTGGGCTCATTATTGCATCTTGACTTTTAAGCAGAGAGTCAATATCTCAATACTGACTTTCTAGAATTTCATATTAACACTGCTTTTACATTTGACTTTGTGGAATGGCGGTTGATATCTCCTCTTGTACTTGATGCTACCTAACCTAGGGCTGCACTTGATGAGATCGACTTCTACTGCATGCAGAATGATCCATATGGGATAAGTTCAGCATCAAAAAAACAGAAACCGGGGCGTTAGATTCCCTCGTATTCTATGAGTAACTATATCAGACCATCTGACAGGGTAACTAGACAAGGACACCTCTCACCATATAAGAAGATCCTTCCAAGCGGTCCGCTTACTGTGTGTGGTATACAGTATACGTAGTTCAATGTCTATAACTCCGAAACTTTCCGTACGAAACGCAGTAGCAACAACGTCACAAAAAGACAGCACTAGAGCACGTGTTCGGTTTACAGTTCCCAAGGCCGTTGCAAGCCATAAGCAGGACCTGATAAGAAGGCGAGAGAGGGACAGACACGACCTTTGGTGGGGGTTACAAGTGGTTGATCCCAGCGATTGAGTGGATTGCAAAAGACGCCAGAGGCCGATCTGCGGCGAGGTAAAAATTTGGCCTCAACTCCTTTCTTAGCTTAGTCCATTGTCACGACCGGCCACACAGCTCCGCAGCTCCAGAAGGTGTAAAGGTCAATGGAGACAAGAGGAAATGGTTGATGAGGTGATTGACAGTCGAGCACGCAATTCGGAAGCCGAGCAAAAGATTCATTGAGGCGGACTAGCCCCTGTGGCTGCGACAACGGTGTAAAACCCCTGCCACAAGCTGCAGAGCTGCTGCAAACTGCCCCTCCATTAGCGCCCACCGACAGCCCGTGAGCCGCTCACAGGGCCCTGAAAATCCACTCCGGCACCCGCCACCCCCGACTAACCAACCACCGCATACGCTTAGTACGAATACGTGAGATTCGAGGCAGGTGTTGTATGAATGCCAGAGGTTGGACGGCAGAGCTAGGAGGATCAGAATCTGAGCAGAAGGAAGCTCTCATCAGTGGGTAATCGCAAGGTAAGGTACACCGCTGCCAATCAAAAGAGCGGCGTAGCTCCCCCTCGACCACTTTTTTTACCCCTCCCCCGCTTTCGGCCTGGCTTGGTTGGTCCCCTTTGGTTTCCCCTCTGGCCACTCTTCCTTCACTGCCACTGCAGCTGCAGCTCAAAACACTCTTCAACCTCCCGACTCCCAACATTTCTTCTCTTCCTTCTTTCTTCTTCATCTAACTTTTGCCCTTTGCTCTATCTCAAAAAGGATCTCTCAATTGATCCAATTTGGTACAGACCAGGGCCCTGAACCACTTTGTACGTCAGGCTCCAACCTCACCTCTACCATACAACTCCCCGCCCCTCTTCACCCCGCCGTTCATCCCGCTTGCACCGTGCTCTCGACTTTAAAATCTCAATACTAACCTTACAACAACAGTTTTTCACATTAAGAATCAGACAAAGCAGTTGAATCAACCGCCAAGATGGTTCAATCCGCTATCCTCGGTTTCCCCCGTATGGGTGTTAACCGTGACCTGAAGAAGGCCACCGAAGCTTGTCAGTTTGCACTTGCCAAATCCTTGACTCGTGTCATCATCGACTAACAGAAACTTTAGACTGGGGTGGAAAGATTTCTCAGTCCGACCTCCTTGCTGAGGCCAAGCGCCTCCGTCTTGCTCACTGGAAGATCCAGAAGGATGCTGGTGTTGATGTCATCCCTAGCAATGACTTCGCCCTCTACGACCAGGTCCTTCACCAGATCCAGGACTTTGGTGTATGTGTCCCCTTCCATCCGATCCAAAGAACAACGTTTGCTGACTCATGTCCCCTAGGCCGTTCCCGACCGATACACCAAGGATGGCCTTGACCCCATTGACCAGTACTTCGCCATGGGCCGTGGTCACCAGAAGGAGGGTGTCGATGTCCCCTCTTTGGAGATGGTCAAGTGGTTCGACTCCAACTACCACTACGTCAAGCCTACCCTCCAGGACAACCAGACTTTCAAGCTCACTGACAGCCCCAAGGCTGTTTCTGAGTTCAAGGAAGCTAAGGAGGCTGGTATCACCACCCGCCCCGTTCTCGTTGGTCCCGTTTCTTTCCTCCACCTCGGCAAGGCCGACCGTGGCCAGTCTGTCGAGCCTATCGACCTTCTGGAGAAGCTCCTGCCCGTCTATGAGCAGATCCTCACCCAGCTGAAGGAGGCTGGTGCCGAGACTGTTCAGATTGACGAGCCTGTCCTCGTCTTCGACCTCCCCGAGAAGACCAAGGCTGCTTTCAAGCCCACCTATGAGAAGTTCGCCAGCCTTGGCGACAAGATCCCCAAGGTTGTTTTCACTACCTACTTCGGTGACATCGTCCACAACCTTGACCTCCTCCCCAAGGACGTCTATGGTGTCCACGTTGACCTTGTCCGTAACCCCGAGCAGCTCGACAAGGTTCTCGGTGCCATTGGCTCCAACACTATCCTCTCTGCCGGTGTTGTCGACGGACGTAACATCTGGAAGACCAACCTCAAGCGTGCCATCGAGACTGTCGAGACCGCCATCCAGAAGCTCGGCAAGGACCGTGTCATCGCTGCCACTTCCAGCTCTCTCCTCCACACCCCTCACACTCTTGCCAGCGAGAAGAAGCTGGACCCTGAGATTGCCGACTGGTTTTCTTTCGCCACTGAGAAGGCTTCTGAGATTGCTCTCATTGCCAAAGCCGTCAACGAGGGCCCTGCCTCCGTCCGCGAGCAGCTTGAGGCTAACGCCAAGTCTATCAAGGCTCGTGCTGACTCTCCCCGAACCAACGACCCTCAGGTCAAGGAACGCCAGTCCAAGGTCTCTAACAAAGACTACGAACGCAAGAGCGAGTTCACTGAGCGTATCAGCCAGCAGCAGAAGAAGCTGAACCTTCCCCTCTTCCCCACCACAACCATCGGCTCCTTTCCCCAGACCAAGGAGATCCGAGTTCAGCGAAACAAGTTCACCAAGGGTGAGATCACTGCTGAGGAGTACGATCGCTTCATCGAGAAGGAGATTGAGGATAACATCAAGATCCAGGAGGAGCTTGACCTCGATGTCTTCGTTCACGGTGAGCCTGAGCGTAACGACATGGTTCAGTTCTTCGGTGAGCGATTCCAGGGTTATGCTTTCACCACCCACGCCTGGGTTCAGTCTTACGGTTCCCGATGTGTCCGACCTCCTATCATCGTCGGCGACATCTCCCGCCCTAAGCCCATGACCGTTAAGGAGTCCAAGTACGCCGTCTCAGTCTCCAAGAAGCCCATGAAGGGTATGCTCACTGGTCCTGTCACCTGCCTTCGATGGTCTTTCCCTCGTGACGACGTTCACCAGTCTGTCCAGGCTGAGCAGCTTGCTCTAGCCCTCCGTGACGAGGTCGTCGACCTTGAGAAGGCTGGCATCGATGTCATCCAGGTCGATGAGCCCGCTCTCCGTGAGGGTCTTCCCCTCCGCTCCGGTGAGGAGCGTGATGCCTACCTCAAGTGGGCTGTCCAGGCTTTCCGCCTGTCCACTGCTGGTGTCGAAGACGCTACTCAGATCCACTCTCACTTCTGTTACTCTGAGTTCCAGGACTTCTTCCACGCCATTGCTGCCCTCGATGCCGATGTTCTTTCCATCGAGAACAGCAAGTCTGATGCCAAGCTCCTCCGTGTCTTTGTCGACTCTGAGTACCCCCGCCACATCGGACCTGGTGTCTACGACATCCACTCCCCTCGTGTCCCCAGCGAGCAGGAGATCAAGGACCGTATCGAGGAGATGCTTCAGTTCCTCAAGCCTGAGCAGCTCTGGATCGACCCCGACTGTGGTCTTAAGACCCGTCAATGGAAGGAGACCAAGGAGGCCCTCGCCAACATGGTCAACGCCGCCAAGTACTTCCGTAACAAGTACGCCAAATAAATGTCAACCTATACTGTGTGTTTGAGGTTTGATGGGGATGGAGGCGTATGAGGATTGTGTTAATAGCATTTTTGTGGAGGCTGTTCTTCGAATCAGCTACGATTTCAACATCGGCGTTTGGGACTGGCCTAAAAAAGGACCAGATATATTTGTGGTAAATCCCAAAAGTTAACCTGTGGATTAGGATCTTGGTACGGATAGTTTGGCGAGCATTCAACATTTGCATATACCCTCCCGATTGGGAGCAGATGGACGGTCTTAAAATCAACAAATGGACCTATTTTTTCACGATGATGAAAACCTTGTTTCTCTAAAAGTTGCCTCGATTGATTGTGATATCCTAGAGTCTTTGATGTGATGTGTTACCTAAACAGTAGCGGATATATCTCGTATTCTTCCACGCAAGTGGTTCCTTCAAAGACGATCACGTGCTCACGCGTAACGAAAGTCCCGACCCCACGTCACAACGCGCTTGTTATCCTTGTGTCTGAAGCCAAAGGATAACAATTTACCTCTACCTTTTTATTCACTTCGCCTTGAGCACTCGCACTTCACGCATGTGACCACTGGCGCGATGCGTCATTGCCTCTTAGGATGCCTCCGGTTATAATACTTGATTCTGACGACGATGAGGACGACGAAGACCTTGGCTATTCTCCGCCTCGAAATGTTCAGGCACCATTCTTACCTGCACCAACTCAAGCTGAAGCCTATGCAGCAGATGACTCCTTTGGGCGTGTAAGCCGCGCGACAACATCGACAGACCCGTCGTTCTTTCAAAATATTTATAACGAGCAGAACGATGCAGCCCGTGGATACGTTCCAGAGCCGACAGCCAGGTCACATGACCTTGGTCTCTCAGTCTCAAGCTCCGACATGACAGCACCAGCGCCTTTTAAGCGCACTGTGACAGGACTTATTGAACCCTCATCCTTCCCGTCTCAAAAGGATCGAGAAGCTAGAAAAGATCAGAGGATGGCTAGCAGGGATGGACCAGATGAATGGTCACAGGCCTCAACACCAGGCAGGCGAAAGGCGCCTACGGCTGTTATGGATGACCCGTGGGATGTACCAAGTTCACCTGAGCGTCCAGTTCGTCCCAAGATAAGAATCAAACTTAAGCGTCCAGAGGCTCAATCTGATTCTACACCAGACTCTCGGTCCGCAGAGGAATTGGACAAGGCGGCACAGGCTCCAGGTTCCAAGTCTGAGCGATCAGGGGATTCACCCTCGAGCAAAAAAAAGCGAAGAAAGGCCGATCACCCAGAGCCGTCGTTTCAAGGCTCCAATGAAGTAGATTTGGTTACTATTCCTTTCAGTCATAATCATGAGGGCGAATACCGGGAGTCTCAGCCAACACCTACACCCAGCATGCTCCCGCCTACAATGCCTGTCAACGAAGAAGCTTCTTTTTTCATCGCCACCAATCCTCTGACTGACACCCAGAAGCTGGAGTATGAGAGCGTGCAGCTACCTTCAAGTGGTAGTCCGTATCATCAGTTGCCCCCTGTGCGTCAGTTTGAAATCCAGAACCTTGCTTCAAGCGGAGATGCAACCAATGTCAACACTCCCAGACCCAACGCGACTTATCTCATGAGCACTGCTCATCCCCCTTCAAGTACCATGGATCCGCCAAGGGCGACAATTGGTCGGTCCAATGGACAGCGATGGGATTCATCTCCTGACGTCATTGCCGCAATCGATTCGCCCCCCAGAGAAGAAGTAACAAGCCATTGGGAGCGACTAAGACAAGATGACGTACCTGAGCCTATGGATGACAGGGCTACAGAGGTGCAGCAAGTGGGACAAGCGGAGCTACCAATCATGCAAGAAACAGTATCTGACAATTACGAGCATGAAATGGCAGCAAAACCGGCAAAGGCAAAGGCAAAGAAATCAAGAGGACGACCAAAGAAGAAGGCTATTGAAGACGAAGTACGTTGGACAGAGCCACTCCTGCCTCAACCAGAGGCTGCCGAGCCTGTCGCAAAAGCCAAGAAGAAGCGTGGCAGGCCACGAAAGTCGGAACAAGCTGACACAAAGGAGGAGTGTCCGAATATCGATGAGTCATTGTCCACAAACGACGCTTCGTTGTCCGAAGAATCTTTGCGGCCAGAGAAGAAAACGAAGTCAGAAATCGAGGAGACCGAAACCATAGATGAGCTGGCTGAACAGGACGAGACACAACCTTCGTTCAGGAGCAACAACCGTGAGAGCTCTGCACTGAAGGAGTCCAATCCCAAGGTGCTCACCAAATCCATATCTGATATAGATGACGACGCGACTTCCAACATTTCAGGTGCAACAACCACTGCAGAGAAGGAACCAAAGCCTGAGAAGCCGGCAGTCAGCAGCAAAAGCTCAACCCCATCCAAGGGGTTATCATCGATCATCAACAAGCCCGTCTATCGTGTTGGTTTGAGCAAGAGGTCGAGGATTGCGCCTTTACTGAAATGCCTGCGTAAGGAGTAAGGACTGGCAGCGCTGGGGAACTATGAGAGGTGGGCTTGATATTGGTGATTGCTTTTTTATTTTATTTTTTATCTTGCGTTTTCTAGCATGGATCAGGTACATGATGCCAACCCTTTGTCTTCGATATTGGTTGCATGGCAAGTCGTCAGCGTATACGACCAGCACACTGCTTGCGTGCGGAGTTGGAGGCATAGGCAAGTAGGATTGCCAACCTGCCTACATGAGCAAGGCGTTCTGGTAATGAGATTATGGATATCGTGGCATCAGTGGCTATGGTTAGGATAGTAGATTAAATGCTGCTTGGTGGATGCCTGGACCAAGCAGCAATCACGACAACCGATGGCGTTTGACTATAAAGGGTTGATAGGAAGCGAGATCCAGCAAACACAATGATCATACGCACAGGTCGAATCTGACCAGAGTGATCAAAAGAGGTTTTTGGAAAGTATATAAATACCCCTATGCTCTCTCAGCCTATCCCGTCCCTTCTCCTTACCAATCCACAAGTCTACACTACTTTACACATCTCACTGCACAACTCAACTCAAACTCCGCTTCCATCTACATAACTCTACCCACGTAGATACCCCAACTGTATCTACACTTTCATCTCCACAATGTCTGAACAACCCAAGACCGAATGGACCGAGGATGCCAAGGTTCGCATCATGAAGGCTGGAGTACGACCCTGTAACGTCGCTTCTTCTTACATCAGGCTTGACTAACACTCTCATAGGGCGATCCCGAGTTCGCCAAGTTGGCTCAGGCAGCGGCCGACAAGAATGCCGCGGCCAAGGCCAAGGGGAGCGAAGGAAACGGTCAGCAAAAGCCGAAGAAGTAAGATGCAATGTGGACAGACGCTGGACACATAGACGAGGAGAGGAGTTTGGTCAAGAAGGAAAGAAAGAAAGGTGTTGGTTCGTGTTTGAGGGAGTATCCTATTGAGGATAGTTACTATCATGTTGACCACGCTGGTGCTTAGATGAGCTAGATTGTCCAATCACAACTCCCGTTCTATCTCAACTTTTTCTGGTAGTGACGTTTCTCAAGTATATTGATATGGATATTGTTCTGAGCATATTATAGTGGACTTGAACTTCCTCTATTAAAGCACAAGAAGCTACGATGGAATTGTTGCAGATGCCAGGGACTCACTCTTGTGGTCTCGAACCATCTCGGGGCTGTGATAGCGAGATAGTACTTCCCGAAATATGACAATGCAGGTAATTTCTTGTAAGAACTAATATGGCAATGTTCCTATGCTTACTGCCCTCTGCAAGCTTCTGTTTCGAGGTATTCAGACTATTCATTGATGTCCACCACTACCCAGTCATGGAACCGGTAGATAAAATAGCAAGGCCCCAATAACGCCCTTCCATAATGCATGCATGCTCTCTGCCGTTATTTACCAGTTATTAACCATCCAAAATCGCAGATACAGTTACCAATCATCACTTCGTCGCCGCAGTTATTCCTTCTTTCTCTCCTGCTTCTTACATCATGCGACCAGACCAGGCATTCTCAAAGTCGATTCTCATCATCCATCTGTTGTATGTGTTTCTTGACAAACTCAAATGACGAGAAGAATATAGCATTGACAACACACGATCGGCTCATAGAAACCCCGAGGCCCCGATACATGTGACGCTTGAAGAACTCGATCTTTGGCGCAGGCTCGACCTTTTCGCCTTTCGAGTATAGCAACGAGTTTCGCTGATAGATGCTCTTGGCAGAATCGATGGGATCTGTACGTTGTGAGTAAGACGCATCGCAATACAGAGGGCTGCTCAACTTACAGATCATCGCCCAAGAAACCAATCCACACATGCCTCCAGAAGCGACAACGGCTACTTTGTTGCTATTGGGGTGGTCACCAGCCAACGTGTTTCCGATCTGTTTTCCACTCTCATACACCATAAAATAGATGGCCGTGCCCAGCGTATCGCGAACTGCAAGCATTGTTAATCAAGGTCGGAAACCGTAGGACTTACGGGCATCACGTACGAAGATGAAGGCTCAGACCAGTATATAACCCAAAGATGCCCCGGTGTTTTATGATATTGGCCATTGTCCGCAAAGTGCCCTTGTTCTGGTAGCTAGCTGCTACAGAATGGCTACCTTGGGACGCACCACGTTCAGCAAGTAGAACAGAAACTTGCGCGCTGAGCTTGGTGAGCTCAAAAGGACAAGCGAGAAAAGTTATGACGGAACCAGCAGTAGCGCCAGCGGCACCAAAGCATGCGACAGAATAGATATTCGGGTATGTGCCGTGCCGATTGACATGACCGATGATATCGAAACCGAGATTGCGCTTCACCCAGGCCGAGTAGGAGTATTTGGCACGTTGGTAGATCGAGAAGGATACGGTACGAACAAGAGTGATACTTGCCATCGGAGCTGTGACACCTATAATGTCGGATTAGCCATGTGAGATTAAGCAAAACCTGTCAATTGGCCACAACATACCTCGAAAGAAACCGCCAAGCTTTTCGGCATGGTAAGTTTGGCGGACACAGTCGAGGAATCCTTTGTAATGATATGTTTGCATGCGCGTCTTGACGCTGTCAAGTGGGAAAGCGGCAAGGGTAGAGAATACGCTGGATGAGCTGGCGGCGATCTCGGTTCGGTATCGTTTGACGAAGAGGTTGGAAGAGTTGTTCTTTGGGAGTGCAGTGACAGCGGAGCCTGTTGCTGTCATAGCTGTCGTCTCGCCATCACGTCGCCCTCCAGCGCCGTGAGGCATGCTGATGACAGAAGTTGTAGCTGGAGATGACAGTGACGACAATTGCGATTGATGGCCTGGGACATCTTGGTGGGCCAGTTTAGCTCCGGTAGTCATTGCTTCCTCCCGCTCTCCGGGAATGAGAGCAATTGGACCTCAGACCGTCGCACCGTGGGGCTGATGTGGGCTTGGGCGATCCAGGGATGAGATCAGATGAGGATGTAATCGAGTCAGAGCTTTATTTAGAGGCGCGGTCGAAACACGGCCTGTCGCGGGTGGCCGCAGGGTCCATTCAAACTTGAAACACGGAGAGGCAAGTACAGACACAATGGAAAAAAGATGACCGGTGGGTATGGAGGGCCCAGGTCGGAGGTCGGAACGGAGCGGCGGCGGGATATCGGTGGTGGGCGGCGCTTGATCTCTCTGCACGGGCTCGGGCGTCCGGGTGCCCGCGGCAGAGGACAGCGGCGACAGCTGCTGTAGCGATGCTAAGAACTGCAGCTCTTTTATTCAGTAAAATCAATCAATGGGAAAAGGTGAAAGGGACGAGAGTTGCAGGATTAAGGTCTGCGACCGAAGGCGGAGATTGATTGCCTTATCCAAGTCCCGTACCTTACGTATCAATTGGTCGGTAGATCATGTGCTAAGAGGTAAGGACGGCAGGCGCGCGGGGGAGAGAACGGGTTATCTTCTCGGTGTCAAATTTCCAAACCCTGGGAAGGAACAACCCACCCAGAATCGAAATCGCGGGGTTTGTCCGAGCATCGCATTCATTCGAGGTGTCCAACCTCCTCTTGGCTCCCTCCCGTGGAAACCTCGTCAGGGCGTGCATTCCATTCCTTGTGAAACAACTCATCTGCTGTTGGCCACTACGTAGCTGATCGTTCCCGTCCACCGTGTCTAGCGTATCGACTGCCGCTCATCACATGTTTCTGCGGACAATCCTTCAACTTCATTACTTCAATCCTCTTTCTATCTTCGACGTAGTTAGTATTTAGTCTCCATTCTACTTCATGACGCGATTTCCGCCGACATTATACTGCAGACATCTAAAACAAGATATCCGAATCCCATGTCACTAAACGGACTTCAATGTCCGGATAAGTAGCCTTTGCTCTTTGCCCAATGACGATCGCTGCAAATCTTCACCCCGCATGCGGTTGGACAACCGCGTTTACCTCACAATCAAAAGACCTCTCTCTGCCTGTTCTATTGTGGCATCTTGCGGACGATAAACCCCCTTCACGATCTCAAAGCTCCCATGATCGACGCCTGGCAATGCACTCAGCCGTCAACTCCCTCGCAAACATGCATTGCCCCACTACTCATGAAGCCTTAAACAGTACCTGACTCGGCTAGAAATCACCGCGCCTCACAACCACATTGCTTGCTTACACCCACGTATAAGACTGCGCACATATGAGACATTATATCAGCCGTTTTCTGTGCGAAGACAGCTGTGACTTGCAATTCAAACAGGGGTCGGACCGTCATCTCGTCAGCTCGCGTGCTGCTGTACTGGTACTGTAATGTATTCTACTCGGACAAGAGACTTCATCCCTCCTCTCATGAGGATTGGCAAGATGACGAGATCGCCATGGTAGACCCGCTCACGTCTCTCACCCGTGAGTTCACTGATGTGAGGCCTGCAGCAGGGCTCGGCTTGCCTCTGGATGGTCCCTTCTCCGGCGAGCTCAACGCAAGAAAGCTCGACGAAATCGCAGATCCTAGGTCTTCTAGACTACATGTGCCACACGCCATTGTCGCTTGACTCAAGATCCGGAAGCCGTTTCAGCCGGGGTCTCCGTTGGAGTATCCTCCGCCGGTGTCGCCTCGCCCGTAGTGCCGTTGTTGGGAGTAGCGTAGCTTGCTACCAAACGCTCTTCCTCCTTCTTAGAACGGATACCCTCTGTCTCCTCACGAAGCTTCTGTAGGTTCCAGACATCCTCATCATCTTCAGAATCGGACTCCTCTTCATCCCTCCACTTTCCACTCTCAAACAAGGCACGACCAGTGTTCTCCTTGGCCTTGCGGGCCTGTTCCTCGGCGGCCTTCTTGTCCAGTCGATCCTTCTTCCATTTCGCGAAAGACTCGGGTGTCACTGGTGTGAGATTGCCAGTCAATTTGTGTCGTTCGGACTCCAAGAAGTCCTCAAGTGTCAAAGTCTTAAGTGGTGACTTGTCCAAAAGTGCCTTCTCTGCTGCTCTCTGTTCCTTGGTCTTAAGAACGAATCTGTATTACTGTCAGCGTGAGGGTCCAAGTGACTTGAAAGAAAAAATCATACCCAGGTGGGAGAGCATGCTTATACTTGCACTTGTCTCCTCCGTTGGGGCAAATCCAGAACCAGCCGTACTTGCCATCCTCAATGGCTTCGATAAAGTACTTGCATACTTTATCAGTAGTGGTTTGTTGGTTACCCTTCTTCGACAAAACAACACTTCGAAGCTTGTCTTCATCCCAGTCTGCTGAGGTCTCGACTTTCTTCTCCTCCTCTTCCTCTTTTCGCGTATCGTTATACAAGTTCTTCTTCTCCGTCTTGCGCTCCACAGCGAGATCGTGAGAGAACTTGCACTTCCTGCCTTTTTCACAGTCGCCTTTCTTGTAAAAGATGCACACAACTGTCTTGGGGTCGACACCAAAGGGCACCTTCTGGATCTGGGCTGGCTTGTTTAACATAGCCTCCATATCTCTTTTGGCATCTTCAGCGGCCTTCTTCTCACGCTCTCGGGCTGCCTTCTCGGCCTGCTTCTTCTTCTCTTCGATAGAGCCACTGTTCTTCAGGTTTGCCTGCATACGCCCAATCTCCCTCTGTGCGGCACCACCCTTTTTGTTCTTCATACCAAAAGTTCGGTCCTCGACCGTCTTGGTAGCCTTCTTAGCCACTGGCTCTTTACCTTTCTTGGGAGCCATGATGGGTGGTTGGTGGTGGGGTAATCGAGGGATGCAAAAAGAATAATTGACGGTGTTTCGGAGGCTCGAGCCGCTCGGTGGGGTTTTCGTTGGCGTGTATGCTCGCGGTTTCGTGCTGGTGATGGCGAGAGGCAAAGCCACCAGGTTTGGGGTGCGAAAAAAAGACGAATGTCGAAGATTGCTGATAGTTGGTGGGCTGGGCTGCCTTGGTGTGGAGGATGAAGTCACACTCGAGTCACGTGATGGGCTCCCAAGACTTTTCTCGACGTGCAAGTACCATTACAATATCATGTTGGTAGATTGTTTGTACCTGGCGACTTTTTATTTTCCTCAATAAGCACATCCTGTTTAGAACGGTTGAATAAAAAGCTCATTCTGTTCTCCTTCTTCTCAACTGCAACTATGAAGTCCATGAACTAGATCTTAAAAACAAATTACGTATGCAAATACTGGACAAGGTACATATTTTAGAGGAACTCAGGCACTCTCTGTCAGGTTCACAGTGGGGTTCGACTGCGGGCCACGCTACTCGAACCAACAGCCCCAGCGGCAGTACGTACCTGTCTTGCAACACGTCCGGGACAATTAGAGCTCCATCTGGCCAGTTGAGTCGAAGCTCTCTACCACAAGCATCTACAGCCTCGCGTACATACTACAATACTGTAGCAAATCATTCACGAAATTGCAGCTATCTTGAACCCATACACAAAGCACTTGCATCTGAAAATCTCTAGTTGGTGAGTACTGTCGATACAAATCCAGCCTTCGGCGCACGAGCAAGCACTAATCGAGCATTGTCGAGCTTCCCAGACATACGCAGCTTACTCGCTGGAACACTCAAAACCAACCGCAACTATGATCACCGACAACGATCTATACCGACTAGCCATCTTCTTCGGCGCTACAGCAATGATTCTCATTGTTCTCTACCATTTCCTCGAAGTTAACACCGCGAAAGATCCGATTGAAGACCGCAAGGAACGAGCTTCAGAGTCGCTATGAGTACACACCATCATGATGACTGCGCATTGTACAATTTCACGAATGGGAATATCCAACTTGCAGAAAGGACTGCCCGGCGTTAAGGAGAACTCTTCGAACGATCAACCCCGCCTATTCGAAACGCAGAGATCGAATTCACAACGATTAGATTAAGGGGACCACCTCGATCTGTTGCTAGGAGGGTTTCGGTTATACTCAATACACTGTTGAACAACGATATCATTTCCCCAAGGTGACATTGCGGATAGTGAGGCTGATAGCATAGTCCGATAGAGACATCTCACTCACTGCACACTCAAATAACTACTCTGCGTAGGTTGAGTTCACCAAGCTGTTCCTTGATATGAATCATGCTTCCTGTACAGTACAAACACTGAGGCGCATGCATCTAATGCATCGCGAATAGGAAACTTCGGTTGTTGGTATGTTTTCATCTCGTAGTGATTGCGCTGCGTTGTTTCGCCTGAATGATGTAGTCTTGCAAGCTGTCCATTTGATGCATGTCCTTATTTCGCAATGTAATTGGTGCTGCACATTGGTGTTGTGGCGATACGTGGCTCAATGTTCCCCAAAGTGGTTAGCGCACCGCCAAGCCACACTTATATCCGCGTGCATTGAGCTCCTTAGGCAGCTGAAGGCAACAAGGAGGGCGCCCACCCCGTGTTTTTCTGTACGTGCCTTTGTTTCCCTCCCTCCCTTGTTTCCTCTTTCTTTCTTCGTTCTTCAACCTTCAAGAACAACTCATCCACACCCACTGCTCGACCCCTACCCCAACTACATCTTCTTTCTTCGGCCGCTCTAATCACTCTCGCGCGCCTCTTCTTTCATCCCAAATCGCCCAGACTTTATCATCAAGCTTACGCGACTACCTTCTCTTCAATCCCATTTTCAGTTTCGCGACTTTTACGCCATCATCGACGTCAAGTCTTTTCCACACTTTAATCGCGCCTTTGACACCAATTATTACGTGTCAATCGATATCTTCTGCTGATTTGATCAACTTCGTCAGCCTGAACAGCAGATCCAGCTTCGATACTCAGGGCCAGTCTTTCTCGGCCTTCATCTGACCTTCCTTGTCAAACTTCATCAATCACACCACAATGTCTGGCAAGCTTGACCAAGCTCTCGACGATATCACCCAGGCCCAGCGCCGAAGTGCTCGCCGTCGCTCAACCCAGCGCCGCTCTACAGGACGCCCTGCTGCCGCCGCGCCTATTGGTGGTATCCAGAAGAACACCAAGCCCGCCCGTGGTGCTGGCGCAAAGAATGCCCCGGCCAAGGCCGCCCCTACCAACAGTGATAGCAAGATCATTGTGAGCAATCTGGTAAGTCTGGAACGAAACGTCATACTCATTTTTGTATATTGACGTCTATAATAGCCCAAGGACGTCTCGGAGCAGCAGATTAAGGTATGTTTCCGCTGTGGCTGTTAATGCCCTCGGACTTTGTTCGACCTTTTATCCTTCGCCGCTCTTATTTTGCCTTCGACGTCGCGTCTACCGACTAGTCTGTCGACTTAGCCTGCAGGCCTGGAGCTATCGGACGCCCATTCTCCTTCCTTGACTCAGTAAAACCTGGAATATGGTGCTATGTCGGAAGTTGAGGTCATCCGTGTCGCGCAATGCTACTTGAGGAAGTGCCTGGTCAGCGCCCCTTGTCAAAGTAGTGTCGACTTTACAGGATGGGGGCTTGTCATAACGATATGCGCAATCTACCAGTCAGCATTTAGTGAAATCCTTCGGATGATACCATTTGGAATCACGCATCAACTTCAGCGAGCAAGCAGTGAGCACACACAGCAGATACCTTCGGAGATCTTCCAGGCGAAGCCATGTCGGTTTTATGAACACAATCCCCAAGCTGGGGTACGACGGGATGCTTGTATATTTTGAAGCATTTCTTGAATACTACGTGAGCAGTAGTAACCTTGGGCTGGGGTCCCGGGTAGTGGGTTAATACTAGAAATGAGCCATGTGGGCGTGGTCTCGTGTGTTTCAACTGTTCTCAAAACCCTTGAGTGGACAGACCGAGGACTCCCGCTTTGTCTCACTGCTTTGCTTGCTGGCTGTTCAACAATTTGGCTCCCAAACCTTGGCGATGTAACATTCTCCCGGAACTGGAACGACCGAGGCTCGAAGACGGAATGACGATTTTTGTTCAACTATACACTTTGAAAGACTAACACTATTTCCCCTGATAGGAGTACTTCATCCAGTCCGTTGGTCCTATCAAGCGAGTTGAGCTCTCCTATGGCCCTAACTCGCAAAGCCGCGGTATCGCAAACGTTACCTTCCACAAGTCGGACGGCGCTAGCAAGGCCTTCCAGAAGCTGAACGGCCTCCTCGTCGACAACCGACCGATCAAGGTAAACTATATTGCTTTCCCTCATCCCGACGGTGACTAACTTAAGTAGATTGAGATCGTTGTCGGAGCCGCCCAGGCTGATAAGGTCATCCCTACTGCTAAGTCTCTTGCTGAGCGCACCAGGTAAGTTGGACGTATCGTCCCTTTTAGCATCCCACTGACAACCAAGCAGCCAACCTAAGGCCCAGCCGAAGTCTGCTGCTGCGAGCAAGCATAACGCCGGCGTCGCCAAAGGTGGTGATGCCAAGGGAGCTGCTGGCAACAAGAAGCGCCGTGGTCGCAACAGCCGTCCTGCGAAGAAGACTCAAGAGGAACTCGACTCTGAGATGGCCGACTACTTCGTTGCCCCTTCTGCCCCTGAGGCCAGCGGTAGCACTGCTGCGCCCGCTCCTGCACCAGCTGCCACTGGTGATGCTGACATGGATGAGATTGCGGTATGTACCCCTGACTATAAACTGTATGAATGATGCTAATGATGCAACCAGTAAACCTGCGGTGCCGTGACGGCGAATGCTACGAAGCAATACTTTTTAATAAACCATTACAAAAATAAGCTAGTACCTGATGGACAGTTTGTGGAAGGATGCGATGAGCTATCCCAGAGTTGGTACTACGTCAGATCGTCTCGCAGAGGAAGAGAAGAGAGTCTTTCGAGGTTGAACAACGGAGCAGCTGGTTTTGCGTTTGTTACAGTTTGGTCTCATTCTCTTCCCTTCTTGCCTTGAGCTTAATTCGACTGTTGAGTCCTGCTGCTGCTACACGCCGAGGGCTAGGCTTGGCAAATACACTGTATAATAGGTGGAATATTATCAGATTCCCCACGCGATGAAGTTCCAGCTACGTGAAGTTAAATGATGCACTCTCTTGGGCGCCTCTGGGGACCTCGCCGGTCTATGGCTTAAAGCTATGTTAAAGAGTCGAGGCATGATTTAGTATTTAATTTTGCTTTCTGAAAGTTATACTTTGGGATAAGCCTGAGATTAATTATATATCAAACGCTTTCCTACAGAATAGACAATACAATTCTGCCTACCGACTATATCCAAGCATGAGTGATGTCGATGTCTCGAGCATGAGCATCAGTTTGCAAGTCACATTTCAGCAGTCATTGAGGTATGCTCTTCACTTATGGACGAGCAATCATAGGCTTAACAGTTTTTCCATTTTTTTCTTCCATAACGAAACAGGCAATGTAGTTTTTACTACATATCCGAGAAATAAGCCTGCCTTGGTACGGCACAACGCCAAAGTTACCCTGCCTAAACCTGTACTGTAGGTAGTTCAGAACTGCTCCTCTTTGGCAACGTCAAACATTCATAATTGGAAGACTTAATCCTTCTTCTCGGTGGTGGTGGTGGTGGTGGT